>JAODAL010010910.1:0-102562 GCA_025379985.1 Phyllomedusa bahiana | reverse complement strand
TCCGGGGGCTTTCCCACAAAGCACTTTTAAAAGGGGAGAGGGAAAAAAGTAAAAACAAATATTACGCAGGTTAGCAGGGTTTCTGTGGGAAAGAGGGGGATGGCAGAAAAGGAAAGTGGACGGGGTTGGGAGAAAAATTCCCCCTTGCAGCAAGAAGCAGGAGAAAAAAAGTGATTGCGATGGTTCATGATGAAAGAGCGTGTTTGTGCAGCCCCTGAAAGGGGAGGGTTTTGGGGATGGTAAGTAAGTAAGTAATGCATGGATGCGTGTGGTAGAGGGAAGGGAGAGGAGCTAATTGGATAGAGTTGTTTGGGGGATGATGGGCGGTAGGAAAGGGGAAGAGGGGGCATGTTTTATTTGTGTAATTAACAGACCTTAACTTCCCTTGGGGTGGGGGGGGGGGGGGCAATAAACTAAATCACACTTGCAGCCGTTGACATGAATTAAAGTTGCCCCTCAACCGCTGCCCTGTTCTTTGTGCACCACTTTGAGCTGGAGAAAAGAAAGAAGACCAATTTCTGTTGGGGACTTGAGAACCCAAAGGTGGGGAAAGCATGGGGCAATTCAAGGCTACAAGCCCATTCCAAAACCCTGAATTTTCTGTGTCTACTGCGCAGTGTCATCAAGAAGTTAAAGCCCGGGGGATGTGGCTAACCCCTAGTGTGGAGGGAAAAAAAGAAAAATTGAGAGAGATTTCAATGCAAGTTTGTGGGATGGTGGAAAAAAGAACCTCGACTAACATCCAAACAATTCAAGTGCCCTGCAGCCCGAGGGTACAGAGTGTAACCCGTTACCCGTCAGCGTCTGAATCAAAAGGGGGACTGTTGGTGGAATACCCAGGAAGGCCCCACTTTTCCCCCCAAGACATAAAAAACCCCAAACTTCCCCAAAACTTATGGAAACCCAAAAATTTTTGGGGAAGAATGTTCTTGGTCAGATGAGACAAAAGTAGAGCTTTTTGGGGGAAAAAGGGATCAAAAGAGTTTTAAGGGAAAAAAAAAAAGGATTCAAAAAAAAGAACACGGTCCCTAAGTCAAAATGGCGGAGGTTCCCCGATGTTTTGGGGTTGCTTTGTGCCTCTGGACTGGACTGCTTGACCATGTGTGGCATTATGAAGTTGAAAAACTAACAAAATATTTGCAGCTAATGCAGGGCCAGTGTGAGAAGCTGGGTTCCCAAAAGAGGTCATTTGGGGGTTTCCCGCAGGACAATGACCCCAAAAAACCTTCAAAAAGCACTAGAAAAAACTGGGGGCAATAGTCCAGACCCGAAATTCCTAGAAACCCGGGAGGATCCAAAATGGCAGTTTGGGGGAAGGCCCCCCTTTACATTCAGGGCCTGGAGCAGTTTTTCCAAAGAAGAAAGGTTAAAATTCCGAGGGGATTGTAAGAAATTTTTTGTGGTTACCGGAAGTGGTTTTTTCGCGTTTTTTGGTAAAGGTTGTGCTACCAAGTTTAGGCTGAGGGTTGCCAATACTTTCGTCCGGCCCATTTTTGAAGTTTTGGGTGAATATGATCAATGTTTTGATTTTTGTCTAATTCTGTTTTGGTTTATTGTAATTGCAAGAAAAATAAATGAATATATTAATCCCAAAGAATTTGTGATTGCAATCATTTTCAGGAAGAAACTGAGTATTATCTGACAGAATTGCAGGGGTGCCAATACTTTTGGCCACCACTGTATGTTTATTCTCATATGCCATAATATTAGCGCACACTGACTGATGTGCAATATACTGAATGAAAAAGACTGAAAGACAAAACCACATTATCTGGATTGCTTTCGTTTGTTGACCACAACAGTTGAACTATTTTTTGGATTGTGATTTGTAAGGTGGAATATAACTTTTAATGACTTATATTAAAAGACTATCAAACTCAATAAAAGTATATAGGCAGTATGCTCTCATTGAGAGAATTTTAATCATTTATTAGAGGAAGGGTGCAATGCACCTACACTACCATTCAAAAGTTTGGGGGTCACTTAGAAATGTCCTTATTTTTGAAAGAAAAGCACAGTTTATTTCAATGAAGCTAACATTAAATGAATCAGAAATACACTCTATACATTGTTAATATGGTAAATGACTATTCTAGCTGCAAACATCTGGTTGTTAATGCAATATCTACATAGGTGTATAGAGGTCTATTTCCAACAACCATCACTCCAGTGTTCTAACGGTACATTGTGTTTGCTAACTGTGTAAGAAAGATATTTTGAACACCCTTGAAAACCTTTGTGCAAGTATGTTAGCACAGCTGAAAACAGTTTTGCTGATTAGAGAAGCTATAAAACTGAACTTCATTTGAGCTAGTTGAGAATCTGGAGCATTACATTTGTTGGTTCGACTCGCAAAATGGCCAGAAAGAGAACTTTCATGTGAAATTCGACAGTTTATCCTTGTTCTGAGAGATGAAGGCTATTCCATGCAAGAAATTGACAAGAAACGGAAGATTTCCTACAACGGTGTGCACTACTCCCTTCAGAGGAGAGCACAAACAGGTTCTAACTAGAGTAAAAAGAGAAGTGGGAGGCCCCGCTGCAGAACTGAGCAACAAGACAAGTACATTAGAGTCTATAGTTCGAAAAATCGACGCCTCACAGGTTCTCAACTGTCAGCTTCATTAAATAGTACCCTCAAAACGCCAGTGAGACTGGCTAATAAAAGGAAAAGATTAATATGGGCTAAAGAACAGACATTGAACAGAGGAAGATTGGAAAAAAGTGTTATGGACAGAAGAATGGAAGTTTGAGGTGTTTGGATCACACAGAAGAACATTTGTGAGATGCAGAACAACTAAAAAGATGCTGGAAGAGTGCCTGACGCCATCTATCAAGCATGGTGGAGGTAATGTGATGGTCTGGGGTTGTTTTGGTGCTGGTAAAGTGGGAGATTTTACAAGGTAAAAGGGATTTGGAATGAGGAAGGCCATCACTCCATGCCATACCCTGTGGACAGCGCTTGATTGGAGCCATTTTCATCCTGCAACAGGACAATGACCCAAAGCACACCTCCAAATTACGCAAGAACTATTTAGGGAAGAAGCAGGCAGCTGGTATTCTATCTGTAATGGAGTGGCCAGCGCAGTCACCAGATCTCAACCCCATTGAGATGTTGTGGGAGCAGCTTGACCGTATGGTGCCCATCAAGCCAATCCAACTTGTGGGAGGGGCTTCTGGAAGCATGGGATGAAATTTCTCCAGATTACCTCAGCAAATTAACCCCTTAAGGACCCTGGACTTATGAGTATGTCCCATGGTCCCAAAGGGGCTTCGCGACCCCCCCGCACAGTCGCCGGGTGTTAGCGGGTGATTGCAGCTAACACCAGGCTGTTACAGCACGAGCGGGCAGCAAAGATGGCCGCGGCGTCTAAATGAATGAAGAGCAGTGCCGCGCACCGTTCTTCAGGGTGATCAGCATCTCTGCAGCATAGCTGCGGAGATCCGATGCCTGGGCGTGGCAGCGGGGAGCCTTGTGAAGGCTCCCACTGCTGCCATGTCCTCGTTGGCCCCACTTCCGGCACTGGGCAAGAAGTGGGGAAACCGCCATCTTTGTACAGTCTAATGCATTGTCTATGCAAGCATTAGACTGTATTAACGATCACGCCCCCTAGTGGTCAAGGACTCAATGTTAAAGTTAGAAAAAAAAAAGAAATAAAGTTGTAAAGTACAAAAAAAAGTATTAAAAGTTCAAATCACCTCCCTTTCCCCATTTTACAAATAAAAACAATAAAATAATAAAAAAGGTTACACATATTTGGTATCGACGCGTCCGAAAAAGTCCGATCTATAAAAATATAACATCACTTATCCCATACACTGAACACCATAGAAGAAAAAAAAATTCCAAACGCCAAAATTGCATTTTTTGTTTGTCATTTTACTTAAAAATTGGAATAAAAGTGATCAAAAAATTTGCATGCATTCCAAACTGCTAGCAATAAAAAGTACACTTCAGCCCACAAAAAATGCACCTCCGTCCAAAGGTGTTAGTACAAAAAAGTTAAATGGCGCCGGGGCGCAAATTACAAAAATAGAACGTGTTTGGAATTTTTTTACGGTACCAAAACATAACGGAAACGCTACATGTTTGGTATTGCCGGATGCGTATCAACCTGTAGAATGCAGATAACACATTATATTTACCGAAAATTGAATGGCGTAAAAGCAAAACACCCGCAAACATGGCGAAAATACGGTTGTTTTTTATTTTTACAATTTGTCCCACTTAGAAATTTTTTTGCAGTTTCCCAGTATATTCTATAGTACAGTGAATAACACTATTAGAAAGTACTTCTTGTCCCACAAAATAAAAGTCCTCATGTGGCTATGTAGGTGGAAAAATAAAGTTTTGGCTCTGGGAAGGCGAGGAGGGAATAAAAAAACGTGTCAACAACAAAAAAACGCCGGGTCCTTAAGTGGCTAGAATGCCAAAGGTCTGCAATGCTGTAAATGCTGCAAAAGGAGCATTGTTTGATGAAAGTTTGAAGTAGAAAAATTATTTCAAATAAAAATCATTATTTCTAACCTTGTCAATGTCTGGACTATATTTCTATTCATTTTGCAACTCATTTGATAAATAAAAGTATGAATTATCAGGGAAAACACAAAATTATCTGGGTGACCCCAAACTTTTGAACAGTAGTGTACCTTATTAGCTAAATCTGCCTAGGCCTAGGGCAGTTTGTTAGGAGCTATACAGCTACCATTCCTCTCATTAGCTAACCTCCTAGCATTCTTAGCTAATTATCAGGATACATTATCCTAGGTGCACTAAATAGCAGATTTTGCCTGAGCCGTAGGCAGGCAGCTATTATCTAAACATAAACCTAAACCCTATACCAAATGTCTATATGCTAGAATAGAAATCAGAGCAGACTGCCTATTACTAAAATGAATAATGCTGCCTCCAGACATGTTTCGTCACAGCAGTGGCATCCTCAGGGGTTTATGGGGCAAGAGCAGTTTAGGGTTTTATCAGTCGGTTTCAGCAATACTAACATTGTATTCATTGCTTTGTCAATTGCTTCTATGCTGCAAAACCAGTGTCTTATCCATTATCCACTCAGACACATTACATTATCATCAGTTGGTCCCATTATATTTACTTTGATTCTGAGAGGTGGTGCAAGAGGTGTAAGACAGATAATCCCCTTCACAGCTCATAGACAGTAACATGCACGTTGACCAAAGAAAGTGAGATTTCTGTTAATCAAGATCAATCAGAAGAAGGCACTCCCTCCCCATGGAGAGCACATCAATAAACACATGTCTGCCAAGGGCTCTAATTAGTTTGCGTCACCATGTCCTGAGCATTCACTTTACTATTAGCCATCATGTGAACCATGCATCTCAGCCCTATCAGCTTTACTACTTTGCTGCAAGAATAAAAGAAGTTTGGCACACGCTAGTAGAAGCTGTTGTTGCAACATCAACAGTAGGTGAATGTGAATGTTTGGAATCAACTACATAGTCGAGCCACATTTTTATGGACACTTTCTACCGTGTTTCCCCGAAAATAAGACAACACTGAAAATAAAACATTGTGCGATTTTTTCAAACTTCCCAATATAAGGTGTCACCTGAAAATAAGACATAACAGGTAATTGATGCAGCTCCCCTACACAGGGCTATCCATAAGGGTGGGCAGAGAGAAACAGCCCTGGGACATATTTTCTTAGCAGAGGGATGAAGGACCTGTGCAGGGAGGTCATGTGACTGATGTCACCACAGGTCCCGAACATCCCAGCAAAGGAGACAGAAAGTACATGTAAGTAATAGAGGGATGAGGAGGGAGAACAGAGCAATGATACTGACACACACACACCTCTCAGAGGATGGCTGATGGGCCATTCTGGAATTTCTAGTTCTACAAGTCCCAGCATGTCACGCTTGCCATCCTTTGAGATAAGTCGCTGCAGCTGCCATAAAATGTCCTTTACATACATATATTCTATGGTTTGTGACACTAAACTTTAAGATATATATATATATATATATATATATATATATATATATATATATTATATATACACTCACCGGCCACTTTATTAGGTACACCATGCTAGTAATGGGTTGGACCCCCTTTTGCCTTCAGAACGCACTCAATTCTTTGTGGCATAGATTCAACAAGGTGTGGAAGCATTCCTCAGAGATTTTGGTCCATATTGACATGATGGCATCACACAGTTGCCGCAGATTTGTCGGCTGCACATCCATGATGCGAATCTCCGTTCCACCACATCCCAAAGATGCTCTATTGGATTGAGATCTGGTGACTGTGGAGGCCATTTGAGTACAGTGAACTCATTGTCATGTTCAAGAAACCAGTCTGAGATGATTCCAGCTTTATGACATGGCGCATTATCCTGCTGAAAGTAGCCATCAGATGTTGGGTACATTGTGGTCATAAACGGTATGGACATGGTCAGCAACAATACTCAGGTAGGCTGTGGCGTTGCAACGATGCTCAATTGGTACCAAGGGGCCCAAAGAGTGCCAAGAAAATATTCCCACACCATGACACCACACACACCAGCCTGAACCGTTGATACAAGGCAGGATGGATCCATGCTTTCATGTTGTTGACGCCAAATTCTGACCTCCATCCGAATGTCGCAGCAGAAATCGAGACTCATCAGACCAGGTAACGTTTTTCCAATCTTTCTACTGTCCAATTTCGATGAGCTTGGGCAAATTGGAGCCTCAGTTTCCTGTTCTTAGCTGAAAGGAGTGGCACCCGGTGTAGTCTTCTGTGCTGTAGCCATCTGCCTCAAAGTTCGCCGTACTGTGCGTTCAAGAGATGCTCTTCTGCCTACCTTGGTTGTAACGGGTGGCTATTTGAGTCACTGTTGCCTTTCTATCAGCTCGAACCAGTCTGCCCATTCTCCTTTGACCTCTGCATTCAACAAGGCATTTCTGCCCACAGGACTGCCGCTCACTGGATGTTTTTTCTTTTTCGGACCATTCTCTGTAAACCTAGAGATGATTGTGCGTGAAAATCCCAGGAGATCAGCAGTTTCTGAAATACTAAGACCAGCCCATATGGCACCAACAACCAAGCTACGTTCAAAGGCACTCAAATCACCTTTCTCCCCCATACTGATGCTCGGTTTGAACTGCAGGAGATTGTCTTGACCATGTCTACATGCCTAAATGCACTGAGTTGCCGCCATGTGATTGGCTGATTAGAAATTAAGTGTTAACGAGCAGTTGGACAGGTGTACCTAATAAAGTGGCCGGTTGTTGGTGCCAGAAGGGCTGGTCTGAGTATTTCAGAAACTGCTGATCTCCTGGGATTTTCACGCACAACCATCTCTAGGGTTTACAGAGAATGGTCCGAAAAAGATAAAACATCCAGTGAGTGGCAGTCCTGTGGGCGGAAATGCCTTGTTGATGCCAGAGGTCAAAGGAGAATGGGCAGACTGGTTCGAGCTGATAGAAAGGCAACAGTGACTCAAATAGCCACCCGTTACAACCAAGGTAGGCAGAAGAGCATCTCTGAACGCACAGTACGGCGAACTTTGAGGCAGATGGGCTACAGCAGCAGAAGACCACACCGGGTGCCACTCCTTTCAGCTAAGAACAGGAAACTGAGGCTCAATTTCCCCAAGCTCATCGAAATTGGACAGTAGAAGATTGGAAAAAAGTTACCTGGTTGATGAGTCTCGATTTCTGCTGCGCCCATTCGGATGGTTTAGGGTCAGAATTTGGCGTCAACAACATGAAAGATGGATCAATCCTGCCTTGTATCAACGGTTCGGGGCTGGGTGGTGGTGGTGTCATGGTGTGGGGAATATTTTCTTGGCCACTCTTTGGGCCCTTGGTACAATTGAGCATCGTTGCAACACCTTGTGGAATCTATACCACGAAGAATTGAAGCAGTTCTGAAGGCAAAAGGGGGTCCAACCCGTTACGAGCATGGTGTACCTAAAAAAGTGGCCGGTGAGTGTATATGTAATAGGAGAAAATTGCAGCACTCCAGATAGCGATATCAAGGTGAAAAAAGGTGAATTTTATTCCCACATAAGGATACGACGTTTCGGCTCTCTCACAGAGCCATTTTCAAGTGACAATAATACAAATTGTTGTCAATATATAAAAGGATAGTAATTAACAATCATTAAATTATCAATAAAAGACAAAGTGACATATACTGTATAAAAATATACAATCAATTGTGACAATCAAAAGTGACAATTACTAAGTGATTTAAGAGACAATATTATTAAAAAATAACATTATCATTATATAAAATGTGTGAAAATGTATAAACAACACTAATTAGGGGGTGAAGACCAATGTCACTCACCTATGAATATTAATAACAAACAGCTGTATAGTAAATGGAGAGAAGACCGCGCTCGGCGGATTTCTTGTGAATTATAAAAATATATATATTTTTTATATATATATATATATATATATATATATATTATTTTATATTATTTCACACACACACACTAGTATAGCATGCTATAATTTATTTGTGAAAAAATAAGACATCCCCTGAAAATAAGACGTAGTGCATCTTTAGGAGCAAAAATTAATATAAGACGCTGTCTTATTTTCGGGGAAACAGGGTATTTGTGACGTCAGCAGCCCTTGAAGTCACATGCGGTGAGCTGCTTACTTGGTGGGTGTGTAAGGTGTGTGATCGGCTTTATGCAAACATATTCCTCATTACTATCATGGATAAAAATGGCAATTTATGACAGATGTGTATCATAAGCGGACAAACGGACAAATGGCATCATTGCAAATAAGGAACATAAAAACTGAGAAGCTCCACGTGCCAATGATGTGAGAAGTGAAGGTCAGCTATAAAGGTCGGTAAGACATGCTATATTAGAGCATCTTATCACCAAATGTAACCAGTTGGGCTACCAGATGTGTATCTAAAACAACAGTTTAGCGAATGCTACTGTGTAAGGGCCCCGAAGCAGACAGATGCCAATGAAGTTGCATTGGCAAAAAAGGCTTAAAAGCAGGGCTGTGGAGTCGGAGTCGTGGAGTCGGTGGCTATTTTGCAGGAGTCAGAATCGTCATAAATGGAACCGACTAACCGTCCCAGACTCCCAAAATATATAAAAGTTGTCCAGTTAGTTCGATTGCAGTGCAAAGAGCAAGAGGAATTGGGTGCCAGGCCGAGTGCTATTGACTCCCACATATCTACAGCCTCATCACATGATGGAGTGATAATTGATGACATGGACGCAGGACCAAAGCGCCTGCACCCAGCGGAAAAGGATTAATGCTCCAATGGCAAACAGATTTCACAAAATTGTCACACTGCCCTTTCAAGTAGAAGAGATTTAACCAGTCATCAAAACTGACTGTAGGATGAGGCAATTCCTTATACCCCGGCGAGATTGTGTAGAAGATGTTGCCATTGGTCAAGCTTTCCCCCCAACCCAAGTTAGTGTAGACGAGGGCCCCGGTCTCAAGCCTTGAAATAACGAGCCTCAGATGTGAGGTCATATATGCAGGATCTGATGGAGGGCCATTCTCTATTTCTCAGCAAAACTTCAGGAGACTCCAAAATGTTCCTGCAGTGTTTTGCATATGTACAATTTTTTTGTTGTCCTAAGAGTCATGTCCAATTAAATATAATATTTTACACTGAACAAGCAAATAGGGTAACAATGTTTTGATCTTGAGACTTTCAGGCTCCACTACAGATTTGTACAGGAGGCCTACTGCTAATTTTAATATACAGTCATCTTACCGATCTTTATACATAAATTTGACTTGCCAAGTATTTAGCATCTGCTTATGTTACAGTTTTGCTCCTAAAAAATCAAAGTGTTTAATTTTTATTATTTGTTAGTATTTGGGAAATCCACCTTTTGGTTTTTCTATATGACCTGAATCATTCTGGGCTCTGGATCAGATTTAATCTCATCTTGCCAAAATCTGATCCCAGGCCTATTCTACACATTTCCCACTATGTATGAGGTGTCAGAATGGACTTGGATTCAACATAAGATTTTTCTTTCAACTCTACCAACAAAGTGTTCAAAAGATCAAAACATTGTTATCCTTTTGATTGCAGTGTTTGTTCCTACTAATAGCACCTTGATTATTGTATCATAAGGTGATAAAAAGCATGATGGGACCATTATTACTACAGTAAAGTTATCACTTAAAAACAGTGCCGCCGTGTATGATGGAGTCGAGTCGGAGTTTTGGCGAATTGAGGAGTCATGGAGTCGGGGATGTCGGCTTGCAGACTTACAGCCCTGTTGAAAAGGGAACACTGTTCACCATAGATATATGCCCCTTGACTGAGCCGACAGCTACAAGACTAGGGACGGACATATGTTTCTTTTTTGTTTTTTTAAAAACAATGTTTTTGATATTTGGAGAAAACAGAAATCACACATATATAGTATCACAACATTTGAGCATTAACTGTGTTCTTTATACACAAAGAATATAATAATCTGATTATTCACATCAATTGCGCTGGAAGCAGATTGTACCTGACACTAGAAATGTGATTACTACTGTGCTCTCCACTTACTTTTTCACGATGTTCTTATTCCTTATCTTAAAACATGAAACCGACCGAAATCCTTCGCAACTTTTATATCAACATTAACATGCCGTGCCAGCCATTCTCCAAACGACCATCTTAAACTGTAAGATCTAATTTACCCTAGATTCCCACTTCATTTTTTCTGTAATAGATGGTAAGAGGAAAAACTTAAAGGTGACGGTAAACTATGTCTATGATCTCTTGTGTTACATGTTTCTGACAATAAAACTTTTCATTTTCT
Source organism: Phyllomedusa bahiana (assembly GCA_025379985.1). Taxonomy (NCBI): domain Eukaryota; kingdom Metazoa; phylum Chordata; class Amphibia; order Anura; family Hylidae; genus Phyllomedusa; species Phyllomedusa bahiana. The sequence continues at coordinate 91,781 of JAODAL010010910.1, read as the reverse complement.
GAGGAAGGCCTCCTGTCATCTGTTCCTTGTTTCTTCGTGCTCAAGTTTTTCGAGAAATAACAACTGCCTGATGGATGAGGGCTTAACTCACTTATTTCCGGTGACTCGGTCCTAACCAGTGATCTCAGAATTACCGTTTGGTGGCCAAACAAAATCAAGCTGTATTCCTTTTCCCTGATCAGTCTCCCAGCATCCTCTTCTCTGCTGTGGTTTTTCTAGAGACTGAAAAATGCAGCTTTGTGGGTCTAATGGCACCCTGAAATCCCATACTTCTCAATGAATGGCCACCACATCTCCCATAATTTCTGTATAGTGAACAATCCCACAGTCAGTGTGAAGTAACCTGCTCTGCAGGACTGCCATTTCGGGAAAGCTTGAGGTAATTTCACCCCCTGGTGTTTTTGTTAAACGGGATATGAAGGCATAAATGCTCTATGAGCTATTTTTCGAACTGGGTTTCTTCTCCCAAAATAAAAAAAAATTCGTAACTGGTTGCCCTCCTCACCATTTCGATACCCTTAAGAATCTTGTCAGAATTTCCTCATCGTCTAGCTCTTCTTCATTTGACAAACACGCCATTGCCATCCCTCGTAGCCAGATGCAGATGATTATATAACCTGGACCAGTGTAGAGCATCCATCGCTTTTTGCAGTAATGCAGGAAAATTCTTCGGATCCTCCATACCTTCCAGATTAGCTAATTTTGCCTTGACAAAATTTTTGATTTGTAAATACTGAAACACCTGATTTTCCCGCAACCCAAATTTTTGTCGTAACATATCCCAACTCATCATGTTATTTCCCCTCTCCTCCAGTAAGTGTTCCAGAACCTGAATCCCCCGCTGTCTCCATGCCTCAAACAACTTGTTTTCCCTGCCCGGAGTAAACTCTGGAAGTGACCACAGCGGCATCCATTTGGCCACGTGCATGGGCCTCCTGTACATCTTGCGTACCAACCGCCAAGTGGCCAAGGTGTCCCTAAAAATTACGTTATCCTTTGTGATTTTTGGTTGGAATTTGAATGGGGTTTGCAAAAGGGCCCCTCAGATTCCACGGTTGAGCTAACTGAGCTTCGCCAATGGTATTTGAAAAAATAATAGTGTCATGAACCCAATCCAGAACATGCCGCCACATGCCAGCCACATTGTATAATCGTTTAATATTGGGTAGTTGGGACACCCCTTTTGGCTTTTCTGGCATCAATTTGTCAAAAGCTATCTGCTTTTCTCTTGTTCCAAATAACTTCTAAAAAATTGCCCCTCTTCAATAGATGATGTCCTATGCCAAGATAAGTAATATGGGATTTAGCTACCTCGGTACACCCAAAATCCTGCTATTAATCCCTCCCTCCCCCCCCTTACCCAATAACTGACCACTTTTCCTTATTTTCTTATAACTGTGAAATATCAAAGGATTCTAATTCCTCATTTTGTGTTTGCCCCAAAGGATCTTCCATAAAGAAGCATGCATATCGTTGCAAAGCAGGACATAATTTTGGTTATCTACATTCCCTATTTTTATCATTTAAAAATGTTTCTTACCTAAGATTGTATAACGCAAGGGGTTCTAGCGCTTAAGTTGAATAGCAGCGGTAAGATAAGGGGGCATCCCTTGCCTTGTCCCCTTCTGTTAGTTTTAATTGCCTCTGAAATAAAAACTGGCGTTATTGATTTTAGCTAATGGATTACTGTATTTTTAGCCTAAGTAGTAAGACCTAACAGCCTACCATACCTATTTTGTTAGGACTAAGCCTAGGACACTCCAAGTACATTATCAAACGCCTTTTCGGCGATCTAAGGCTAAAAGTGCTGCTTTTTTCTGCTTATTTGCCCGCAGATTTCTCCGCTGCTATCTGTTGCAGTCAGCACCATCCTAATATTTTTTAATTTCCTGATCTCCCCTTTACGAAGCCCATTTGGTGGTCTCACAATTATTTTGGGTAAAATATGTGCTAGTCTATTTGCATAACTTTAGATAATATTTTAATTCCTGATTAATCAGGGAGATAGGCCGACTACAGGATTCGGCAAAGTAGCTCCTTCATTGACTTGTACAGTACTTTCCCATATGTACATCCCCGAGGGTAAACATTTTCAGAGGAAAACATTTCGCTTAAATACTCTCATTAATTTGGGTGTTGTTTCTTCCTTTAAAATTTTATAAAAAATCACTTGTAAACCCATCCGGGCCTGGCGCTTTCCCAATGGAAAGTTCTTGAATAACCTTCAATGATCTCTTCGTTTGAGATATCCATTCCAAATATCCTGTCGCCGGTGATATATCGGTAATCTAATTCCCTTTAGGAAAATCTTTCCCTTATGATATCATAGGGGGTGTTGGGAATAGAGTTTTTCATAATAGGTCCTTAAGGATGCGGGTATTCTCTTGGGATCCCTGGTCATTCCCTACAATATTCTTCATGTTTAATATGGTGGTATGTGCTCTCCTTCCTCTCGCTATGGATTGGCCGAGCAGTTTCCCCGCTTTATTTCACATGTTATATAGGATAATTTTTTAAATGGTCGCTATATATATCCTCTAAACCTACCTGCTGCAACTCAAATACTGCTTTCGCTTGAGTCCAGTTCTCTTTATTTTATTTCATTTATTTATTTTTTTTTTTTTTTTTTTATATTTTTAAAAGATTTATTAAGTAAACAATTATAAAAACAATATCAAAATAGAGTGATTAAGCTTACAGAAGTGGCAGGGCATTCAGAATAAAAAAGATCAGCAGAATGTCGAAAGGAGAGGACGCGGCATGCTTATGGAATACAATAAACAGCAATACCGGCTACAAATAATAAGATGCATGTAACATGCTGGTAGTTGGGAAAACAAATTCCCCATTGCTACAGCCACAAAATAATTGAAAACCAAATAATCAATCTGATAAATGATCAAATGAAGAACCTTCTCTACACTAAAAAATATGTAAATGGCCTATATATCGAAGGCGGGCTTGGAGGGCCCGGTATGGATAAATAAGTCCAAACAGAAAGAGAACCTATTCGGCCGTATGATGGACCAACAGGAACACAACAAAACTTACAAACATTCACTACAATCATTCTACAGGTGGGGTAGGAAAGGGTTTTGAGGAGGAAAGAGGGCAAAAGGGAGAAAGAAAATAAGAGGGCACGGAGATTTAATGTCTCACCCGCCCGCTCCTTCGCACTCAGAGGGAGTGTAAAGGCAAAGGAATCTTGAAATTGGAGGCAGGGCGTACCATGTCCTAATCAAAGCCTAGCTTGATATTCGTCGTTGCTAGAAGTTTCTTCCATGTGTAAAACATGGGAGACTTCAGTGTGCCACTCTTCAATAGTGGGTGGATTCCACCGATTCCAGTGCCTAGGGGAGAAAAACCCCCACCCAAAACAAAAAGGATGACGTCTTAGCCGCCTGCAGTAAATGCCTAGGAGAGATTTTTTATAACGGGGCTCCAATGTCGAACATAAACAACAATGCTGCTCAGGGCTCTAGGGGGGGGATAGCCCTGTAATGTCCTTTAATAGGCACGGGTACACTGTGTGCCAAAACCCTTGCAGAGAGGGGACATTCCCAACCATAAGTGTGGCGGATTGGTTCCCTTTAAGGTTCACAGCGCCAACAAAACTTCAGGAACTTGTGGAAACATTATGTAATACGCAGGGGAACCCTGTACCAACGGGTTCAAAAATTTTTAAAATTTGTTATCCTGTGCTCTAGTCGCTGTAAAGCTTTATGAGTAAGCTCAATAACATTTATTGCACTGGGAGGGGAGAAAGTCTTACCAGGTCTTTATCCCAGGTCAGCACAATAGGAAGGAAAGATCAAGCCTATCGACAGAGAGAGCTCAGAGTAAAGTTATAGAGATGGAGTGTATAGGGAGGGAGTGTTGCAGAAGGGACACATTTGATCGATCTAGTTGAGGGGCCTTTGGGCATTAAGGGTATTCCCGGTAAGAGGAAGAAAAATGTTTCAGCTGAAGGTACTGGAAATAGAGGACATTTGGGCGGAGGATGCCACCGCCAGGCCTGATTGCGTGGATTAATCTGATTGCAAACCATCACAGGTGGAGGCGTAGGGGAGTACTTAGAGCCCAAAAAGGGATGTGCGCCCATGCCTGGAGAAAGGAAGGGTTGTCAGTAATTGGCAGAGAGGGCCTGATTATCATTTAAAGTCTGATATACTTATGGGAGCAAACTGAAGCCAGAGTATGTTTAACAGGAGTAAGGAATATTATAGCGGTTTGCAAAGAGAGGGAGTCCAAACCCAGGGAAGCGACGCCACGGACAGAGGAGAGAAATATCCCGTGCAAATACTAGTCCATTACTCCTATCATTGAACATACCATATCCAGTACCCTGGCATCGCCGAAGCTAAATAGTATTTTCCGACAATCAGGAAAAGTCACAGCCACCCTAGGGGTCTTGTGCCTGGTCAATACTGCGGTTAGGAATAGCTGGGACGGGGCTGAGGAACACGACAAAACGAACGTGGAAAAAGAGATGCAGACGGGCACCAGAAGGCAGTTCGGATAGAGATTGGGGAAATTGTTTGTAATAGGTAAAGAATGAGGGGCAGTATCGTCCATTTTAGAACATTAACTCTGCCACCAGAAGAAGCATTGCCTAGTACAGGAAGCCAGGTTCCGAGTGATTCGGGTGAGCATAGCCTCCAAAAATTAAGAGAAAAAGAGGTGTGTCAGGGTTGCCGGTACAGTTAATTCCCTAGGTATGATATGCCTTTTAGGAGGCCAGTAAGTGGTGGTACGTTGAAGCTGACGAGGAGAATGAGGGGGGGGGCCAACATCCAATGCTCATACTTAGATTATTAATTTGAAATTTGGACCAAGTGCCGAATTTTTGCAGTACGGAATTAAGGGATGGACGAGAAGTGACAGGGTCATTAGGTATATCAATAGGTCGTACGCAAATGCTGAGCATTTATTTTCAACTTTAGCAAATTTTGATTCCTGTTTTATACCAGGGTGTATCGTATTGCGGAGAGCAAAAATTCTCCATAATCAGGACTACAGGGGGGCGATAAGGGAGGCTCCTGCCATGTTGGCATTAGTCGATTCACGAACGGGTCTGAGAGTGTGCCGTTTGATCTTCAATTTAGCAGTGGGAGTTGATAGAGAGCCAAAATCTTTGAGATAATCAGAGGTCCGCATCCCCAGACGCGAGGGTGTGAACCAATGATGACCAAGGGGGGGCAAATAAAAAAAAAAAATCCTATCAAAAGCCTTTTCGGCGTCCAGGGGATAGGCCATTAGGGGGATCCCGCGAAGTCCGAGCATGGTGTATAATGTCCAGGGTTTCTTTAGGGTATTAATCCGGGCTTCCCCTTCCGGGGACAAATCCACAGTCGACGGTGCTCAATGATCTGGAAGCACAGTGTTAAGCCTATTTGCAGCAGTTTAGCGTAAATTTTTAAATCAACGTTTATACAGGGAGATTGGGCTGGTAGATAACACACAAAGAAGGGTCCTTACCCTGGCTTGGGTATTAACGCAATGTGGGCCAGTGTCGCTGTGGGTGGGGGAAAGTGATTATTGCTGTGACATGATAAATGTGCAGTAACATAGGAGTTCAATGCGTCCCGTAAATGCTTTTATAGAATTTATCTGTAAATTCAGTCAGGACCCGGTCTTTTTCCCACTTCGCAAGCCGAGATCACTGAAGGAAACCTCTAAGGCACTGAATGGGACAACAAATCCGAGAAATCGACCCTCAAGAGGGCCGAAGGGGAAGTGGGGAAAAGCGATTCCCAACCGGAGCAGGTGATTGTGGAGATTTCACAATCAGAGTAGAATGTGTGAAACGCTTAACCTATTTCCTATGTTGTGTGGCAGAGAACAACATAACTGACTTTAATATGGGGTATATGCATTTTAGCACTCGATGCCGTAATGCCTTGCCAGCATCTTTCCGCATTTTATTACTTATTCATAAAGTGCGGCTGCGGCCAACCTGAAGGATCTTTTACAGGATGCCTCCAGATACGCTTGCTTCTAGCCTGGGGGGGCGGGGGGGTTTGGCCAGCGAGTAATCCCGCAATGTGTCCGATGACAAGGCTCATTTATGTTGAGTCTCCAATGCAGATACCCGAGAAAGGGCCAGTTTTAATTTAGATGCTCTATCTCGCTTTAGCCTCGAGCCATGCTTGATCAGGACCCCCCGTATAACACATTTAGCGGCTTCCCACTGAATCATTGGGGAAGTGGTTGTCGACGGTATTCATGGTCCCGTATATAATTAGCAATGGCTTGGGATACGTCTGCTACGCATGCAGAATCCAGCAGTAAAGACTCGTTCAGGCGCCATGACCAGGATGGCTTAGAGGCAGAAGGGAGCACTAGCGAGCAGTAGACAGGTGCGTGATCTGACAAAAGGATGTTACCTACCGAGGTCGCAGAGACCCAAGGCAACGCCCCATGTGACACTAGTATATAGTCAAGGCGGCTATAAACATTGTGGGGATGAGAGTAAAAACTAAAGTCTTTACTACTGGGGTGGTTGCATTCGCCAAACGTCACAGAGTTGAAGTAGGGTCTAGGGCCTTTTTAATAGATTTTATAGACGAGACGAGTAGGAGAGCGAGATATGCGCGAGGAATATAAGAGCGGGATTAAAGTCACATTCAAGTCCCCATCAGAAGCTATAGTGCCTGGGGACTAAGGGAATAGCTTTTTCCCCTTTTTTTTTTTTCCCCACCAGACCAGCAAAGAAACCAGCCTGTCCCTGATTTGGAACATATGCATTGACAATGGTAAAAAGGCGCCCCTCTATGTCCAGGATCAGGATAATGTAACGCCCATTCACGTCAGTCCAGCAAGCCTGGACCCGGTTTGTACCAGCGATTTAGGAGTGCATACGCCAACCCCCTGGATCTGGACTCCCGACAGTTAGCAAAAAACCAATCAGTGTAGTATTTATTGCGTATGTTAGGCACGTGTCCCTCTTTAAAATGCGTTTCCTGAAGACAAAGAACCCTAACTCTCTGTTTGTGAAAATGGTACAAGACTGGGCCTTTACTCGGGGCAATTAAGTCATTGTGGCATGAAGGAGGCAAAGGACAGATCTGTCATGTCGTACAAGACTCAGAGCGACAGAAAAGAAAGAAAAAAGGGATAAGGGGAGGGAGAGAAGCAAATGAAACACAGGGAAAAAAGGGGCAAACACTCACAACCCGCTCACACACACAACCAAGAAGCAGGCGAAACCAAAACCTGCAGTTGGAACTATTTAGGTGGCCTACAGAAGCCCATGCGTCACCTAAGGACTATGAAAAGGCCCAGATCGGGACTCATGTCCTATGGGTGTACTAGGGGGGAAGAGGGGCAGGGATAAGAACACAGCCCATCCAGGCTCCGCCATCTCCCCACTTCAGGCAAAGATGAGAACATATGAAAGTGGCTGACCAAAACATGGCGCAAGGAACTATAAGTTCTAGTGGTATGGGGAACTCATGAACAGTCTATGAACGAGATCCACAGTTGAAATAATAAAGTTAGAAACCGGGGGAGGGATCGGCAAGAGGGGGAAGGAACGAAATGGGGAGGAGGGAAGAGACAGAGAAAAAAAAAGAAAATATATATAATTCAGGAGACAACCATTTAAGCCATTGATGTGGAAGTATAGCACAGTCCGTTAGGAAGCATATTTACTCAGAAGCAAAACTCACGGATCCTGGGAATCAGAAAATGTCCACACAACCGATACGACAGTCCTCAAGGCGGGTTGGAGTGGGCGGAGGAGTCAGTGCGGCGTCGGCGACGCCCACCCCCCCCGTGGTGGCAGTCCCTGGATATCCGGGGGATCACGATGTTGGTTTCTGGCAATGAAAAGAGTAAGGCAGGCAAGGAGGTAGTCATGGTCCTGTATTTTTAAGTCCTGCAGTACTTAGAGGGAATATCCGTCAGGGGAGCGAAGGTGGAATGATTTCTCTTTTCGCGTGATGAAGAGGTCGAAGGGGACAGCCACCGATATGGGATGTGACGGGGTCTGAGAGTACGCTAGGAGGGGCTTCAGGCTGCTCGCTGAGCCAGAGTATGTCTGGAGAGGTCTTGAAGTAGCAATATGGGAGTGTTCCTAAAAAGGATTTTTTGCCTCTGACGTGCGCAACGTAAGATATCGTCCTTCAGTTGAAAGAAATGAATCCGGCAGATGATGTCTCTCGGTTCTTGGGGTCCGTGGCGGGGGGTCGAGAGGGCCCTGTGTGCTCGATCAATTTAATGGAAGTAGACGGGTTCCTACCCAGCAGGTCATTGAAGAGCGTGGTGAGGACCTGAAGGAGGTCATTAGACACAACGGATTCAGGCATGCCGCGGATTCTAATATTGTTGCGACCTACTTCTGTTCTCGACGGTCGTCAGATGCTTGCTGTATCGCGAAGTTATTTGGGAAGGATTGCTGGATGATGAAGACTGCAGGGTACTTGTATAGGACAATGTGTTAGACTGTTGGTATTAACACGGAAACTAGGAGCCTAGATGAGGACAATTCGGACCGGAAGGAGAGATTTCCTGCTTGAATCCGTCTATGATTTATAGCTTGGCCAAGGCCGAGAGATCGTTCTTGGATGGCAGAGATGTTGGAGTTGTTGCAGGGGTCAGAGATCGTAACCGGACTTGCCTTCCTATACTGGCTGGAGGGGGAGCCAGATAACTTTGAGAATCATCCGGAACAATATGCACAGATGAAGATGAGGCAACATAGTTGATGAGAAGAAGCTAAAATGCCGCTCGGCGTCACCAGGAACGTACGGTGGGTTTCGGTTGTAAGTAGAAGAGGTTGGTAGCGCCATCACATCGGGCACAGTAGCTGTCGGTTGTAGAGCAGGGGGATGAGGTATTTCATTTCAACTCAGGCTTCCCAGGTGAGCTATCAGCAATCCAGGAGGAGACGGCTGGGCCAGCGCGGGGGGAGGGTTGTCGGCCATGGAAGCGGCCCTTGACGCCTATGGGCGTGGGGTTGAGTCGTGGGCAGCCACATGGGGAGCTGGGTGATATGAGGGTGGCTCTGGAGGCATTGGTAGAGTTCTGGGTGGTGAGAGGAGCCTGTGGGGACGAGGGCCAGGAGCCAGTTGCAGTTTGTTCGTGTCAGACTGTCAGGGGTCCCCAGCGCAGGGGAGTCAAACTGTGCCAAAATCCCACTTGAGATGGAGAGCTGGGAGGCCACATTTGTCTGGGGTGATGCTTGATGATACCATAAAATACTAGAGGCAGGTCATTGGTGATAAGAGCTTGGCGGAAGTAGGTGTGATAGCAGTCAGCAGGAGAAGGGGACCGGAGAGGTCCAAGATGGATGTGTGGGGAGAGCCCTGGGTCACCTGGCCCCATGTCGTACCTTGCAGAGGTGTCGACTTTGCTCGGTCCGGTTGCTGCCGGGCCGTGCTCGGGTGATCGGCGTCGGCGACTATTCGGGCTCGCTGAGGGGCTGTGAGGCGTCATATATTGGTCGCAGGCACGGCTGTGACGGCCTTGGGGTGACGGGGGGTTGCAGCCCGTGTCTGCGCGACTGCAGGACATGAGGGAAGAAAGCCGGGCGCCATCTTTATTCCCCACGTGTCGCGCCGGCGCTGCGGCGGGGTGAGTGTTAGGCGGCTGCGGTGAGAAGACCGGACCCGGGAGAGGGATCGGAGGCGGTGCGGGCTCCTCCAGAAGCCAGGGTTTTGGGTTGCTGAGCAGGGGTGAAGGGGAAGTCGCGGGAGGTGGGGCTGCCGCCGCCGCCACGCTGCTTAGTCCCGCGGTTTACACCGTCGGATCGGGCCGGTGGAGCAGCCGGATGAAAAAAGGCCCCAATGTCACCCTTAGAGGACGGGGGACGAGAGGAGGATCTCAGGGCATGCTTCCTGGTGGATTTCCCCATTATGGTGGTCTGTGGTCAGCCAAAATGCAGGAGGAAGACGAGGAGCTCTGGGAAGCACGTCTTCACTCGGCCATAGTCAGGACACGCCCCCCAGTTCTCTTTATTATCCCTAGTGGGGTTTTGCAGAAACTTTGTATAAGCTGACCTTAGAGTAGAAGTTGACTCTGCTACCGCTTTAATTATCCTTTTTTTCTTTGAGGCCACGTAGGACATAATGCGGCCCCTCAATACGGCCTTTGCCGCGTCCCAGAACAAGAATGCGTTCCCCGCCTGATCTTTGTTGTCCCTCTCATACTCCCCCCACCCCTTAAAGGAGATTTTCTGAATTGTTTCATCATCCCCGCAAAAGGAAGAGGGAAAAATCTCCACAAAATATCCGACCCCTTTGGTAAGTTTCCCGAATAGTGATACTGATTGGCGCATGGCCCGAGTTTAAATTATGTCACCTATCCCAGTTCCTTCAATTTGTCTTGATAAGCTTTGGGATGGTAAAAAGTAATAAATCAACTCGACCATGATTGTCTTGCGTGTGAGAAGTGGGTAAATTGTCTTTCCGCTGGGTTACCCCATCTCCATTTTATCAACTAACTGTGTGTTGGTACTAAATTTCTCCAAAAAGGGGTACCCTCTTGTCCCCTTGCCTTGGAAAGGTGTCTGTCCTTTTCAAACCCTCCAGATTGCACAATTACACTGTTAAAATCTCCCCCCAGGAGAATTTTGTTTATTGTTATCCTTTATGAAGAGGTGTTCTAGGCCTGTAAGAATGCTCTATCCCTTTTATTCGGGGCATAGATGTTATAGAGACGCATTATGCCTGCCGGGCTATCCAAAACTACCATGTGCCATCTTCCTTCTTCATCATGACTCTGACTCATAAATTTACACCCAGAGGACCTGGGTACCAGAGTAATAACACCCCCCTACACATTCACCGCTGGTGAACCCCATACCTCCCACCCAAGACTTTTGGCATCCGCTTAAAGTCTCCCTCTTCTAGATGCGTTTCCTGTAATAGGGCAATTTCTATCTTTTGTTTCTTAAGGTGTCTCATCACCATATTCTTCTTATGATGGGAGCGTAGCCCCTTAACATTCCAGCTTACGAGTTTTAACATCGCATTGTCTCAACAAGTTTCTCTGAGCGAAGTGGTACATGGGTGTGCACAGCAATAAAAACATAACAACCTTAACGATTACACTACAGACAAAACCAAGTTTCTCCTCCATCTTCTCTCTACCTCTCCTGACGTTGACTTCTCTTTTTTCACTTGTAGGGGACACTCCTCTGTCACCCTCTCCTACCCTCCTTCTCTCGGACTACTGTGTCCGTCACTCCCCTCTCCCTCCCTAGCCTCTCCCAACTGATAACAAATACTTTTGATCCCTCCCTCTGAAGATTATTAACCCTACATGACATTTACATAGCATCACATATCTCTACATTTCACAGGCCCCTATAGGCAATATCAGAAACAAGTTGGTAGCCAATCACGAGCCTCCCTTGGAGAAACACACAGTTCCATCTCACGTGTTCCTTGCCTATGTCTGTGTTCCAGCCCTATAAAAAGGCTGACTCTGCGGCGCACCCCCCCCCTGCATTGAGGGCCGAGTCCAAGTCCTCTTCTGATTCCCTAGCATCTCTGGCTCCTCCTTTCAGAGTACCTGTAGGGCTAAACAAAGTGGCCAATGCTTTTTCTGCTTCTTCCGGAGTGTTACACGTGATGGGCTTGGGCATTGTTCCGGAAAATTTTCAAAACTGCCGGGTATTGAAGCACAAAAATTTGACTTTCTGTCTGGCTTGTGCTGAACAAATTTCTGTATACGAGCGCCTTTTTTTAGAAACTTCCACAGAATAGTCAGCGAACATCAGCAATTTCCGCCCCTCACGCTGCACTTGACTGCCACACTTTCTCTATGCCAGCATCAGTTGCACTTTCCCTGAAAAGTCCAGGTACTTCACTATAACCGTTTTTGGGCCCTGGCCTGATTAGCATCTTTGTTCTCTTTTCTGGGGGGGGGCCGTTTTCTATGCGCCCTTTCCACTTTTAGTGGTTCCCACCCCCCATTTAACCTTGGGTTTAATAGTCTCTGCACAGAGTTGATGAAAGGGTACGTTTTTAATGCCCCTTTTGGAAAAACTCTTTTAAATTCTCAAATTATTCCGCCTTGGGGTTTTCTAAGTCCTCCTTTTTGGATTCCTGCAAGGACTTTTTTTTTTTAAAGCTTATGCATTGCGCTCCTTGAGTTTTAGTATGCCCATCTTCCAAACAACTCAGTCTCTGCTATATTCAGTAAAGCTGCCCCAGCCTTTTGGAAAAAACCTTCTGCTTGTAATCCCGGTAAATGTTGGGACACTGAATCTGTTACTGATTGGGTTTAACTGTGGCCTCTAGTGCTGCTGTAATTGCAGGGGCTATCAGTGTGGAAAACCTTGGCAGCTAGCTCTTTCGAAAAATTCAGGGCCCATTCCTGTTTTTAACCCCCTTTCCACGGACCCCTCCATCGTCCCCCTCCTGCACCCCCTGGGATGTCTGCTGAAAAAAATTCCTGCCCTCCTCGTCGACGCGGGGAAATGGGGGGCGCCATTTTGGGTTTCGCCATGCTCCCGGGTTTATATGTGGGGTAGCGATCGCTCCCTGCGGTCCCCGCAACGATTTTCTTGACTCCCTCTGTACCCCGGAGGGGGCCTGGGGTGTCGGGCTAAACTCACGCCGTTCGTAGGGGGTATTACTAGCGGGGAGCGTTTTGGCTGGGAGCTGGGGTCCGGAGCCCCATTACTGCCCCCCTCCTCAAAAGCGCCCCGGAAAACCGGAAGTCCCCGGACTTAATTTTTCTACCCTTGTGTCCCTTATTCTGAAAAGTCTGTCTTTTTTAGAGTATTTAATGCTAAAATTTCTGCAGTTTTTACCCCAGAAGGTAAATTCGAAGAGCCCTTTTAAAAGGGAAGTCAGTTTTTTTAAAACCCCGGGCCCAAATCAGAGGTTTAGCCCCCCCCAAACCCAACTGAAAAAACCTATTCCCTTTGAATAGGTAGAAAAAGGGTGAAAAAATGTCAGTGGGTGGGGATCCCCCTTTGGGGGTTGTTTCATGAGAAGATTTGGCTTTTAAATTACTCTAAAACCGGGCATCTTACGAAAAAGGGGAACAGCGCTGGAAACAGCGGGTTGTCACTGGGTTGTGCTGCCCTCAGCAAAGGGGGGGGGGCTTTAAAACAGGTGACAGGTTCCCATTCATTTTCGGGAGCAGTATGGAAAATTAGACCTCTGCTGATTAAAAAAATTGTTCCCTTTTTCTCCAATAAGTCACATTTTTTTGCTTCACCCAAAATTTAAAGGAATTGGCTTTGGGGGTTTGGTCAGGTGAGAAACTTTAGAGAACACCGTACAACCATTGCTGGAAGAACACAAGATAGAGGGGCATTTAATTTTCGGGGGGATGTTTTTGGAATTTTCGGGGGGCCACTCATTATGGGGAAAGGGCACCCTAAATTGTTTTGGGCATTAATCCATTTTTGCAGTTTCATTTTAAACCCCAAGAATGTGATTCCCTTCCCCGGGGGTTTAAAAGGAATCTTCTAGTAAGACATGTCACACGGCTAGAAATGTTTGAGTAGTATGACCAAAAATACTATGTACTTGAACTCAACTGAACCTTTATGGGATCAAATGTATTCACTCTATGGCTATTTTTCAGGGGGCCCATAATTGTGGGGCGAAATTTAAAACCCCCTGCTTTTACGCCGGGAGCTCCCCACAAACTCCCGCGGGGGGGGGGAGTTTGGGGGGCGGTCATTACTTTTAAAAGGGTTTTTAGTAAAGTTTTTTTTCCAAAATGAAAAAATTAAAGCCCACTGCTGCCCAGAAAAAATTAAAAAAAAAAACTATACCCACCTTCCCCCTCCGTTTCAGTGCTGGCTCCTCGCGATCTGATGTTTCCTTTCTGTCTTCAGCCAAATGGGATATCATTGTTTCCCAGCCCCCTTATTGGCTGAAGAGTACTTTAACCTTTTCCATTCATCACCATTGGGAAAATGAAAAAAACCCCCAAACAGTGATGTAAGGGGACGTTTGTGACTGCTGAAAAACCAAAAAAGCGGTTTGCTGCGTTTGACGTCCCTTTCAGCTCGAAGGGCGGGGTAGGAACTAAAAGGGATCAGAAACACCCCGGGCATCAGAACAAAGGTGAGGAGGAAGATGGGTATAGTTTTTTTTTTTATTTTACTGGGCACCAGCAGCTCAGTATTTCATTTTGAAATAAACAAGACTACGGCTTTAACTCCCTAACGACTGCCCACCGTCTTTTGGTGTTGGGCATTTCAGGTCGTTCGTCTACAGCGACGTCTTTTGGCGCTGCTGCGACATCGAAGGTTTTCCCGGGGCCCGCAGCGCGCTATGGGAAATTTGGGGCCCGTACTACACAGCCCTGATCCCAGCACCCGCTTCTGCAAACACTGGGGAGTGGGGGAAACCCCCTTTCTCCCCGGTGCTTTAAAACCCCTTTTTTTTGCCCCGGATCGTCACCGCAGGCAATCAAAGGGTTTCCCTGCTCTGTTGGGGGGATCGGAAACCCGGGGGACCCCACAGAGCCCCGGGGGGAAAAAGGCCCCGCAAAAGTCAGTCCCGGGGACCCCGAGCAGCAAACCCGGGCTGTTTTGTGTAAAAAAGCCCGGCCCGGGCGGGGAAAACTTTTGTGCTTGGGCCCGATCACTGTCTGTGTCAAAACTGACACAGATTTTAAAGTATTAAAATGTAAAAAATTGTTAAAGAAAATGCTTTTTACATTACCAGGTGTAAAAAAAAAAAAAACAGTTTCCCTTCTGGATTAAAAAAAAAAAAAAAGTGTGTAAAAAAAAAAAGGGGAAAAAAAAAAAAATATAAAACAATAAAAGTTTTAATAAAAAAAAAAAATTTTTGCATATATTAAACACCAAAAAAAACCCTCCATTTAGGGGAAAGGGGGGAGGGAAAAAGGGAAAGGTTGGAAAAAAAAAAATGTAAAAAAAACCCCATTATTTAAAGTGAATTAAACTACGGTTTTCCCCCAAAAAAGAAAAAACCAAACTAGAATAAAAAAGGGCTCTACCCAAATGCATCATTAAAAAAATAAAAAAGTTACAACTGTTGAAATGGGAAGGAGGCAAAAAAATAAAAAAAAAATTTCTGGGCATTAAAGAGAACCCTTGTTACCTGATTTTTCCCCCCCCTTTCTGGGGGGGTAAAAAACAAGCTATTTTTCAGGCATGCTGTTTCCCGTGCTGTGTCCCCTTTTTCTGAGGATGCTGTAGTTTTCGTGTTTTTTAATGCTCAAATCTGCAGTTTTTTAGCCCGGTCATTCAAAAAGAGTTTTTCAAAATGTCAGTTTTTTTCAAAACCCGGGCCCAAACGGAGGCTAGCCCCCCCCCCCCCCCACCCCCCCCCCCTTTGGGAAAAGGAAGGGAAAAAAATGTGGGAAAAAAACTGTCAGTGGGGGGGAGTGATTTGGGGGGGGGGAGCTAACACCTGCTCATGGGAAAAATTTTTTAAGGGGTCAATGTCTTTAAAAATGTGGGAAACTTACAGAATAAGGGGACAAAAATGGGGAAAAACCCGGTCTGACACTAGCTTGTGCTGCCCTCAGCAAGGGGGGCACAACCTATTGACAGGTTCCTTTAACTACCCTTTTTAGACATTCGGGTTAAGGGGTTTTTAAATTTTATTATGGAAAAAGGGGTCCATTTTTCCCGAAAATTTTGATAACACAATTAATAAAAAGGAACAGGTAAGCAAACTAAAATGTGTATTAAATGGCACAAAAAACTTTATTAATTAAAAAACAAAAGAAAAAACAAAGCTCTGGTGTGCGCCAGCCCCACAAACACGTTTAAAAGCTGGAAGGGAAAAAAATGTTCTCCTGGGGGGTCATTTTAATTGAATGCCAGCTAGAAAAAAGAGGGAAATTTCTTTGAATCAAACTCCCTGCTTTGAGCTGGCCGGTAATTTTCTTTTTTGGAGCATAGACAAATTACCCAGCCACAAAGCCAAAGCCCCGTTGTGACGCTGAAAAAAAAAATAATAAAAAAAAACACGTGGATGTGCAAAAAATGTGATGAACTTTCTGTGGTAGGAAACGAAGCTATTCATTTTGACTGCAGCGAGATTTCCCCGGGTTCATTTTGTTCCTTTTGTAAATTTTTTGTTGTCAAATTAGTCCGATGGCTTTTCGATAGAGAACTTCTTTATGGAAAAAATTGGCTGGATTTAAAAAAGCTTTTGTTACCCTTTCCCTTTAGCAAAATCCCCTTTAATGCTTTAATAATCTAACTGCCAACCTTGTTCACTTTAGGGCATGTTCACACATATGTTTTTTCAAAACCATGTATGTTATTCTTCTCACTGTTTTTTTAAAAGGGCGATGTGAAAAGGTTTTGTTAAAACTTTTAAACTGTAGCAAACGGTTTTTTATGCTTCGGTTTTTTATCAGGTAGCGGGAAAGGGGGGTAATTCCCCAAAATAAGAAAAAAGAGAAAAAACACCTGATCAAAGAGAACATCTGCAGCAGAAATCCAAGGGTATCACCTCAGATTACTGTTGCAATGGATTTTTCAATAGAAAAATCTCTATTAATAATTTTACCCTTTATTTATTTATTCCCATCAATCTTCCAGCTCTCACTTCTTTCTATTTCTTTTTTTTGGGTATTGTTCCTTTAAAAAAGGGGGGTGCTTTTACTAGATTTTCAAATTTAGTATAGTTTTTGTCCATATTGCTCCTGTGTTATGCACTGAATATGAAGCTAATGTGAGGCAATAGATTAAAGGGGTTTTGCCAGGAGGAGCCTTATCTGCTAAGAAGCTAATGTAAACAAATCACGGAGCTGAAAGAGAGAGAGATGCACACAGCCAGAGCACAAAGCTGCATAAGGGATCGTGTGACATGTTCACTGAAATAATCAAACTGCAACTTGTGGATTCTGTATACAAAAGACAACAGTTTTTCTCCTCAGCAGCTTGAAAGCTTCTTCATGTTCTCTGTCATCAGATAAAGCAGGGATCTAATCACACTACAACTAGTTTATTCTGTATACAAAAGAAAACATATTCTACCCGGTGCCTTGAAAACGTCTGCAGCTCAGTCTCATTAGATAAGAAGCTCTCTCTGCGCAAGCCCATCCAGCAGCTCCTGTCAGGCCGTATCTAATACAAACTTTGACGTAACCAAGGGCATGTAAGGAAGGCTGTAGCTCTCTCAGACTGCAATTTTTGTAATCACATATATTTAGAAAAGTGATTAAAAACCCATTTTGGAGGATCCCACGTCTACATTACATCGTGGCAAAACCCCTTTAAGGCTATGTTCACACGGTGACGTATTTCGCCTGTAATTACGCCTTGAGCTCGGGAGCGGGGGGGGGCGTATACGCCGTGAATAATTGACATGTCGCTTCTCTCCCCGTTCGGCGTATCGTCCGAGCAGGGAGAGGAGACGTAATCCATAGTTCTCTATGAGAACTGAGGATTACCGTAATTACTGGGACGTATCTCCCCCCGTATTTAGCGCAGTACGGCGTGAAATACGGGCCGAGATACGTCCCAATAATTGCCATGTGAACATAGCCTAATTCCCACTTGCATTTTTTATATATGTATTTAAAAACATATAACATTTTCATCAATAGCTCCATTCCTGCCACAATACCTATAACCTCTGTATTTTGCATATGACTTTACACCTCAGCCAGGATGCACATTTACACATCAACCATAATATTAAAACCACTGACAGGTAACATTATGGTTGACATGCAAATGTGTGCGTTGGTGTTTGTGTTTAGGTCCATAGAGTCACAGACCCGTCATAGTGCCCATGCTGATCCCCTGTCCACTGCTGACAAAGCCTTCAAAGGCCATACAAGCACTAGAACGAGACCAAGGAATAAGGTGGCCTGGTCAGATGAATCACATATTCTTATACATAATGTAGTGTAAATATCCAGGTATGAGTGCATTGCTTAACTGGGTTAGAGATTGCCCCATGCTGGAGTATGGGTAGAAGGCAAGCTGGCAGAGGCAGTGTGATGCTCTGGACTATGTGCTGTTGGACAGTATTGGGATGCAATGAACAATGTTCTGTTGTGAATCATTGGGTTCTGTTATTCATGTGCATGTTAACTAAACATTGTTACAGCCCCAAGGTTCCCCTTCATGGCAATGGTAATCCCTAATAATTAGCAAGATAATGGACACAGCCGAAAACAGCCCAAAAAAAAAGTTCAGGAAGATGTGACACTTGAAAAGAAATGCCAGCGTCTGCTTGATGAGCTGATGATTAAAACTTTCCTTTATTTTCTGTTGTGTTAAAACATGATGCAAGGGATAACATCCAACAATGCCACTTTCATTCATTCATTCATTCATTCACTGGAGATAAAAATATAGCGAATGGGCTGTGCTAGACTTCTGGTGCAGCCCCGTTCATACATGTCACCCTACGTGTTGCCCTAACAGCAGCCTGTGCCATTAGGGTATTGTATTAGCATACAGAAGTGTATAAGAAAATTTAAAATAGTTATCCCTTAAAGGAATTTGAAAAAAAAATAATCTAAAAAGTGTGCAAAATAAAATAAATAATAAAAAAAAATATATTAAAAGGGTTTTGCCAGGATGTAAAGTTGACGTGGGATCCTCCAAAATGGGTATTTAATCCCTTTTCTAAATATATGTGATTACAAAAAGTGAAGCCTCTGAGAGCTACAGCATTGCTCAGTCCCCCTGACAGTTTACATTAGACACGACCAGGACACTCACAGGAGCTGATATGGCCGCGCTTGTGTGTTTGCACTTCTTATCTGATGACAGGGAACATGAACAAGCTTTGGAGGGACTGGGGAGAAAAGTGCAGTGTATGAGGCTGTCTGCTGTATAGAGAATCCACTGGTTGTAATGTAATTATTTGAGTAAACATTGCAGATACTCCCTGCTTCCTCGCTCTCTGCTCACACCCCTCCCTCTCCCCCCATGAGGCTGCATGCTGAGTTTATCTTCTCTCCTGAGCAGATAAGAGGCAAGGAACTGACTTCTTGGCAAAACCCCTTTAAGTAAAAATAATTGTTCCTAGATTATACACACAAAAAAACCTACATATGTCAAATATCTACACAACTGTAATAACCTGCAGAATTAATTTGACAGGTTATTTATTGTGAAACGCGTATGGTGTAAAAACCCCAAAAAATGCAGAAAAACTCTATATATTTATAACAAAAAAATTCATAAATTACACAGTCATTTAAATGAATCTTCAAACTACACAAAAAAAAAATTCATCCGGCATAAAACCAAGGCTTCATAAAGCTGTGTCATTGAAAAATAAAAAAGTTATGACTGATGAAAGGCAAAAACTGAAACATTTAGCTAGTCATTAAGGGGTTTTCCCACCATACAGTTTCACAAAGTCACAGCCAACTTCAGACTCACACTTCCTGGCCAGGATGTGGGTGGTTCAATAGCAGTGATTGGCATCTCAGCTCTGCTACTTCTTGCAGAGCCTGTTACATTGAAATGACTGCAGGAGATGTAAAATCTATAGTGCACAAGACACAAGATGACAGAGCTTCAAGGAGTAAAAATGTGTCCTTATATTAAACAAACAAAGCTCCGTTCCTGGAGATTACACAGAGCAGAGAGTGACATCACCATTAGCTTCCAGCTAATCAGATAATAGAAAAGAGAGAGAGAGATGGTCGGTAGCAAAGAGAAACATTTGCACTCAAAAAAGAGAAATTCTCTCTTATCTCCTCAACAAAGCAAAATAAAACAGGAATGTATACGAGTCTTTATTTATCTTTCCCTACATGTTGAGAGCTAATTACTGCAGCAAGAAAACCCCGGTAAGGCTTTTTCAGGCTTTGTGCTTAAAAGGTTAAAACATTAACTTTTAAACTAAAAAATAGCTTTAATAAACATATCACCTTTTTTTTAAACACTTAAGGTATGTTCACATGGCGTGTTGGGTCCATGTGAACATACGCTTTTGGATGCATGTTTGGATCCGTCTAGGCGGACCCAAACACGCATCTGACAATGAGCAGTGTGATTTTCCACTGCTCGCAATGTAAAACACGCACTGGCGTTCACACGAGTGATCACTGATGTGGGTCTCATTGCGTCTTTCGGATCCATTCCAAGAATTGTCAAGTCAATTCTTGGTCCAAAAGACGCAGCAGGAGTCCTATGTAAAACTATACGGTGCGATCCTGCTGCATCCAAAACGAATCCAAACACGCAGCTGTGTGTTGGATACATGTAGGATCCAATCGACGCTGCGTTTTTGGTTGCGATTTGAGGATCCAACACGAATCCAAAATAAGATCCAAAAACGCAGTGTGAACAACCCCTTATACACTCTTATCTCAGTTAACTACCCATGGCTGTCACTCTCTATATCACGGTCTTCCACAATAATGTATCCTAAGCCTGCACGAGCATTGACCTCAACATTATCCATGCATCACTTTTTCAAGGTCTATTCTCAAATATCCCAACCACTAATATTACTCATAGTTATCTTTGTTCTATACTATACTGATTCATAGCTTTGCTTCTTCTCACTCTTATAATCAATCCTTTCAGTATTTAGCACCAGTTATTTTTCACTTCCAGTAGTAACTATCTTATATAGATCTGCACAATATACAATGCTTATGAACTGTGTGATGTCTGCCATAGATATATCATAATTCTTTGATTTATGAAAGTATAATCAAAAGAATGTAACCTACCGTATATACTCGAGTATAAGCCAACCCGAGTATAAGCCGAGGCACCTACTTTTGCCCCAAAAAACGGGAAAACTTATTGACTCGAGTATAAGCCTCGGGTGGAAAAATCAGCTGCTACTGGTAAATTTTAAAAAATAAAAATGGATACCAATAAAAGTACATAGGCAGTTTAATGTCCCCCATAGGGCAAAATTTTTTTGGCAGATTTTAGGGCCCTATATTTCAGTATAGGCAGGTATTTTGTCCCAAAAGGCACGTAAAATGGCCCCAAAAGCATGTTATAGGGAGTTTATATATCCCCCCATAGCAGGTAATAGGCAGTTAAATTGCCCCATACGCAGGGATAGGTCAGGCTGTAGGCAGGTAAAGTGCAGGAATAGGCAGCTGTAGGCAGGTATAGGGCAGGCTGTAGGCAGCTGTAGGCAGGTATAGGGCAGGCTGTAGGCAGGTATAGGGCAGGTATAGGCAGCTGTAGGCAGGTATAGGGCAGGTATAGGGCCGGCTGTAGGCAGCTGTAGGCAGGTATTGGCAGCTGTAGGCTTGTATTGGGCCGGCTGTAGGCAGGTATAGGGAGCTTCTGGCTGGTATATGGCAGGTATAGGCAGCTGTAGGCAGGTATAGGCAGCTGTAGGCAGGTATAGGGCAGCTGTATGTGCAGGTATAGGCGGCTGTAGGCAGGTATAGCAGCTGTAGGCAGGTATATGGGCGCTGTGGGCAGTATAGGCCAGCTGTAGGCAGGTATAGGGCAGGTTAGGCAGCTGTAGGCGGGTTTATAGGGCCGGTATAGGCAGGTATATGGCCGCTGTAGGCAGTATAGGCAGCTGTAGGCAGGTATATGGCCAGGTATAGGCAGCTGTAGGCAGGTTAGGCATATAGCCGGCTGTAGGCAGGTATAGGCGGTATAGGCAGCTGTAGGCAGGTATAGGGCAGGTAGAGGCAGCTGTGGGCCGGTCTAGGGCAGGTATAGGCCGCTGTAGGCAGGTATAGGCAGCTGTAGGCAGGTAAGGCAGGTATAGGCCGCTGTAGGCAGGTAAGGCAGTATAGGCCGGCTTGTAGGCAGGTAAAAGGCAGCTGGTAGGCAGGTATAGGCAGCTGTGGGCAGGTATAGGGCAGCTGTAGGCAGGTATAGGAGTAGGTCAGGTATAGGCAGCTGTAGGCAGGTATAGGAGCGGCAGGTATAGGCAGCTGTAGGCAGGTATTAGGTCGCTAGTTAGGCAGGTATAGGCCGCTGTAGGCAGGTATAGGCAGCTGTAGGCAGGTATGGGAGGTATAGGCAGCTGTAGGCGGGTTATAGGCAGGTATAGGCAGAGTAGGCAGGTATAGGGCCGGTATAGGCAGCTGTAGGCAGGTATAGGTCCTTAGGTAGGCAGGTATAGGCAGCTGTAGGCAGGTTTTGGGGCGGCTGTAGGAGGTATAGGCAGTGTAGGCCGGTATGGGCAGTTTGTGGGCAGTTTAAAAAAATAAAAAAACAATCACTTACCTGACCCCCCCGCTGCTCCGTCTCCCGCGCTGCTCCGCCTCCTCGCTGTCCGCCCCCCGGCGCTGTCCCCCCGGGTCTTCTCGGCACCCCACGCAGCGTGATGACATGCACGCTGCCTGGCCGGAGCTCTGGACGGCCGGAGTCTGCGGGCCGCCCGGGGCCACTGCGGAGCACGTAGCGCTCGCTCTGTGCCCCGCAGTGGTACCTTCACCTAAATGCGCTCCGGAGGAGTCGCATATAGGTGAAGGGATCGGGACAGTGCCCGGGCCAGCGCAGCCCCGGACACTGTGCGCTCGACTCGGCATTCAGTATATGGCTCCCTGAGGAGCCGGCATATAGCGAAGCGTCCTGTCAGCACTCGGGCCATCGCAGCGCCTGAGCGCCGACAGTGACTCGAGAAATAACCCCGGGGGGAGATTTTTCGCACATTTTTTGTGCTGAAAAACTTGTTTATACTCGAGTATATACGGTATATTCAAATCAAACTAGGAATTTAAGCCGGATGTTCACACGGCATTTTTCCAAAACACAAAAAGGTTGTAAACAAACCAACCAAAACCGGCATTAACATAAAACATAGACTGATCAGTTATAACATTAAAAAAACAAAAAGGTGGCACAAATAATATTATCTTGTGACAGTGACCCAGAGGTTACAAACCAATTCTCAGCAGGATAAAAGAGGCCACAGTGCCATATGGGAGAGGCTACACAGGTGCAAAATACTTCTGAACAGCAGTCAAACACCTACTATGCTTGAGGGAGTGACTGTTTAGTATTATACAGGCAGTCCCCGACTTACATACGTCCCCTAGTTACAAACGGAGACTTATGGGGCGTGGCTGACATTCAACACTGAGTCACGCCCCATGATAACCAAGTGCCAGCATGCCACAGCTGCACATGAGATACAGAACATTAGGTGAAATCTTCTAAAAACTGTTCCCTGCACTATCCAAAACGAAAAAAATTTTTTTGCTGGAATTACATTTAATAAATATACCGGTTCTGACCTACATACAATTTCCACTTAAGAACAAACCTACAGTCCCTATCCCGTTAGTAACCTGGGGACTGCCTGTATTTGGACATAAATACAGCTTCTATAGAGTGTCCGTTATACAGTTGTATGTAGTGCACAAGGCTGGCTTACAGTTTATTAGTGACGTCCATAATATTTGATCAAATGGGATGCCCAGTACACTCCAAGTGCTCTACATTAATATTTAACCTACCTTGGAATCAGTAAGTATATCCCTATTTTTCTGTGATTTTGAGTAAATTTGATCCCATTTTTATGTGGTCTTGTGACAAAGGTGCTTGCCAATGGGTGGTATATGTTCAGCCCCAAGTGAACAGTCAGTTCTTAAAGTTAATGAATTGGAAGCAGGAAAAATGGACAAGCATAAGGATCTGGGCCAAATGGTGATGGGCAGATGACTGGGTCAGAGCATCTCTACAATATCAGGTCTTGTTGGGTGTTCTTGATATGCAGTGGTTAGTACCTACCAAAAGTAGTTCAAGAAAGGTAAACGGAAACAGCATAAACAGGGTCACTGCTAATCTAAGCTCAATTGTGGGCCTTATGGGCAAAAGCTAGCCCATCTTGTCCAACCTCACAGAACACCAATTGCCAAAAAGTTACTGCTTGCTGTAATAAAAAGGTGTCAGATACAGTGCACCACAGCTTGATGCATGTGATGTTGCATAGATGTAGACTGGTCAGAGTACCTATGCTGACTCCTGTCCATTGAAAACACTTACAATGGGCACAGGAGCATCAGAACTGGACCAAAGAACAATGGAAGAACATGGTCTCATTTTCTTACACACCATGTGGATGGCCATGTGTGTCGCTTAGCTGGGAAAGTGACAGCACGACAATGTACTATAGTTAGAAGGCAAGTCAGCCGAGGCAGTATAATGGCTCCGGAAGTGTTCTGCTGTCATGTTCATGTTGTTTGTACACTTAAAGCGGTTGTCTCACTACATTGACTCATCTTACCTCAGTCCTATTTTCATTTAGAATTCAGGGGTGTGTTTAATGGCTACAGTAGAAGCCAGGTCTGTAGCTATAGCGACCAGCACTGGCAGCCTATCAGGAGAGATCAAACAGGTCTGTAGCTTTAGCGACCTGAGGAGCTGATGCAGCCCATACTAGAGGGGATATCAAGGAATAGGTAGGACACAGTTAATGGACATATATTGCAAAATGACTTGTTTTTGCAAGATCTGTAACATAAAAAGCAATCCTTGTAGTGAGACAACCCCTTTAACGACTATCTAAACATTGTAGTTTAATCAAGTACAACCATTTGTAAAAATGGTGTCACCTAACATCAATGAATTATTGGCAGAATAATGTCCTGTCACACTGTGAAAATTGTTTAGGATTTTTTGAGGAAAATGGCCAAGAGGTCACACAAAGCTTCTAAGTGATGTGCTAAAGCACAAGTCTGATCCGTGCACGTCCCACCTCACTACCTACAGCATTACAAGGATCTGGTGTTAATGTTTTGGTGCCAGAAACATCTGTCTGGACTCTATGCCTTGACAGGTCAGAACTCTTTTTGGTGAACTGAGTAGGACTAATACAATATTACACAGGTGGTTTTTGGTGCGATGCTTATTTTAGTAATGTCCGTCTAAAACCTCCATATTACAAGAAGAGACCAATGTGCAGTACAAAGCCGAAGAAGCAAGAAGTGCAGCAACGAGAAGGTGGACACACTTATCAGGACACTACAGAAAAATTAAGGGGCACTACCACTGACACCAATGTAAGTAATGTACATTATACACTTATATTGCAAAACTAAAGATTCTTTCAGTGTATATAATATTTTTCCTGGAATTCCCCTTTAAGTGCTAATTCAAGAAAAAAAAAATAAAGATCATCAAATAATACCATCCTCCTCTGCTTCATCTATAACCCACTGTATGTCTCGCTAACCTACTCACTGTGATAGCATATCATAAGACTAGATGGAAGGGAACATGACTACATGTTCACACTAGAATTAAGTTTTTTCAAGTCTGTATGGAATTCTTCTCCTTTTTTCTACTACTTTAGAAATAGCCATGCTATGATGAATGAAAAAAAATAAATTAACCTTAGAACTGACAAGGTTTATTTCCAGGAATAAAGTAGTTGTCCATTCTATTTAAATAAATATTCTTTTTTTGGGTGCGGAGAGGGGCGGGGGTAAAAAAAAAAGTTAAAGGGGTTTTGCCCCGATGTAATGTTGATGTGGGATCCTCCAAAATGGGTATTTAATCACTTTTCTAAATATATGTGATTACAAAAATTGCAGCCTGAGAGAGCTACAGGCTGCCTTATCTGCCCTTAGTTACTTAAAAGCTTCTATTAGTTACGACCAGGCAGAGTGACAGGAGCTGCTGGCTGGGCTTGCGCAGAGAACACGTCTTATCTGATGAAAGGGAGCTGAAGAAGCTTTCAAGGCAACGGGTAGAAATATGTTGTCTTTTGTATACAGAATCCACTAGTTGTAGTGTGATTATCTGAGTAGATCCCTGCTTTATCTGATGACAGGAAACATGAAGGAGCTTTCAAGAGGCTGAATGAGCTTTCAAGCTGCTGTGGAGAAAGGTGTTGTCTTTTGTATACAGAATCCACTAGTTGTAGTTTCATTATTTGAGTGAACATTTCACATGATCCCTTATGCACGGCTCTGTGCTCTGGCTGTGTCACTCTCTCTCTTAGCTCAGCGTGGCTTGTTTACATATGCTTCTTAGCAGATAAGGCAGGTCCTGGCAAAACCCCTTTAACGTGCCTTTGAAACTTGCTCCATTCCAGCGCTACCTGCTGATGATGTCACGTTAATCGGTCACATGACACTACAGCAAATCAAAGGCTTCATTGGTTACGTGACATTCATACAGGAAAAGAACCCAGAGGCCTATGACTGGCTTTTTGGGGGGGTGTTTTTGTACAAGAAATTAGAACCCTACAAATATATAGGTGATAAAACTGAAAAAAGAAACAACAAAAAAAAAACCAAAAACGTACAGTTCCATCAAGTCTAACCTAGAATCTTACAGTGTTAGTCCGGAGGAAAGCAGGATGCCTCCAAATATTATACTCTTCAGAAATGTAGCCCCTGGAACTTGATATGATACGTGATATTGTCAGGACTGTGCTACTGGCCCTTTAAGGATATTTTTGCAGCCTCAGCCAGGGCGTGGATTGGTGCTTAATGGGTTAAGCACTTAAGCCAATCCCTGGCTGAGAAAGGGGTTTTAAACCGCTTCCTGTCTGCCAGTATCTGCTTGTGATTGCTTTTGGTGTCCTAGCTCTGTTTTGCTCTGCTGTATTGTTTTGCTGGTTCTTGGATTTTGGCTATTCTTGCTGGTTACTCTCCCGCTGTGTCCTTTGGTATCTCGCATTCTCCTGGTTTGACCTCGGCCCATTCGACTATTCTTTATTTGTCATCTATGGTGTCTGTTCCTTGTTTGTCGTACATTTTGTCTTATGTCTGCTTGGCATACATTTTATTACGTACAGCTCAGGAAGAGATTCGAGTGCGGGGTCGCCCTTTCCGGGGTGGTTGCTATGCTTAGGCAGGGCAAGCCAGGGTGAGAATAGGGTGTCCCTTACAGATATGATATGTTTCAAGAAGGGTATAAAGACTTTCTTGAATTTGTTCAATGAATAAAACCACCACAACATTGTGTGGCAAAGAGTGCCACAGTAAAGAATTCCAATCTATAATGATGGAGAAACCTTCCTATGGTAGATGTAGAGGATGTCCCTTTGTCATGCTTAAAGGCCTAATAATACAGATTAATATATGACCATTGAAAATCATGTCATGCACAGTAGACGACTTACCTCTTTCTGGTAAACAAGTCCAGCTTCAAACATCTTCACAAACAAATATTGCGTCCATTTATAATAATCAGGAGAACAAGTGCTGATTTCCTAAACAGAAAAAGAGAAGGCAATAAATAAAATACAGAAAACATACGGCACATCACATCATACATATTGCTAATGGATTTTAGGGTTTTTTTTATTATTATTTCTTGAATTGCCATTTTTTGTCAAATTGCGAAGATCAGTTACCTGTTTTTTTTGTTTTTTATTAAATTGAATTGAAAAGTTAATTTAAAAACACCTAGGATAAACTTATTTTTATTAAAGAATAGACAGAGTCTTCATTTGCAGGGAACAAGTTAACATTCTCCAGATCATTTCATCATGAATTAAAACAGAATCTTACCTAGCTTGCATTATTTTTCTATCTGTACTTGGTACTGTCTTGTGCTTTTTATGAACAAGCAATGAACCTACATTATACTACCTACCACAGAGATATTGCTAAGTAAGACAAATAAAGAATATGACTCAATGATGGTCAAGCTGCTCCCTTATAAATATCAAAATAATAACGATAGGGTAATCTTTTAAAATTTAAACCTTTAATTAGAAAAAATTTTAAAAAGAGAAATGGGGGCCCTTTAATTATTCAAATCTAATGCACCACAGGAAAAAAAAACAAAAAAGTGATAAACTCACCCTAGTAAATATCTAAAAAGTAACCTATAAACAGATTTGGGTTCAATCGTTAAAATTTTATCTTAATTAGGGGAAGTCGCTATTAAGGCGAAAATGGGCCCCTTCATTCGTAATAATTTTCATACATAATCTATGTCCGACAAGCGGAAAGAAAATAAAAAGGGGTAACCCCCTGCACTGATTTGTACATAATCGCCCCCTCTCCGCTATACTAAAGAATATTCCTAGCCCGCATTAGCGGGTGTTAGCCCCAACAGGGGCACTCCCGTCCAGAACCTCACCCTCCTACTAGGAAAGTAAGACAAAAAAACCCCAAAGATTTCTGTTTGTAATTTATCTGGTTATTTAGGGAAACCAGACATATAACGAATATGGTCACCACCACAGCTTCAGCCGGTGATGTCACCAGGTTTTATGCGAGTTTTCAAAAAAAACAAGACTGAAGCATGAAAAAAATTACCTTTTCCTTTAACTTATGTTTTATGTTAAACAATTTTTTTTAACATTTTGTTTTATTTTTCATATAACTGTCAATGTTTTATTAAAAAAATCCAATTGCAATTTTGATCACTAAGCCTAATAATAAATAGTCTGACACTTCCTGTTCTGTAGAGAAAACTTTTCAGCAATCTCCTCGTGATCAGCACAGGCAGGGTTACACTGAAAAGTGGCACCAATATGTATAGCCAACACAGGATTCATCATTCACAGCTTCCCCTCTCCTCTTCCCTGCACAGTGATTTTTTTACCAGGTAACAGGGCGGGTCTAGAAAACTCTCCTATAGAAGTCAGTGGGACTGTTCCCGTTCATAGGCTCCTATGTCCATAAAGCTGCTGTAAAGCATATCTCTTAATGCTGTTAAATGCAGCTCAGGCAAGATGGCTGCTCCCATAACCATATACAAAAAACAGAAATAGAAAAAAATCTCCAATCAGAAATTTAAAACAACTGAGAAGAAAAGAACATGTATCTTTTTTTTGATTAGCAAATCTATATTGGTGGTAGATTCCCTTTAAAAAGTAATATGTAAGCAGAAGATGTATCAATGCACAGCTAAAACCCTAATTTAAACCCTAATCCTAACCCCCATCCCTGACCCAAGAACAAAAGCCTAATCCTAGCCTTAACCATAACTCCAACACATATGTTAACCATAACCCCTTAAGCCTAACGCCTGAAAAGTAGTTAATGATCAGAACTTTTTTTAGTTTTTGCCTCCTTGCATTTCAAAAGTTGTAACTATTTTATTTTTTCAATGACGCAGCTGTATGAGGCCTCGTTTATTCAAGTCAAGTTGTACTTTATGGGGGAATAGTTTAAATTCACTTACAAATAACTGCAGAATTTTTCTTCAATTTAAAAAAAAATAAGTTTTGTATTTTTAACATTTTATTTTACACCATTCACATTTCAGACTTGCTAGATGAATTCTACAGGTTATTACGGTCGTGTGGATACCTAATATGTGTAGGGTTTTTTTTTGTGTGTGTAATGATGCACAATTATTTTTTATTTAATATTTATTTTTATTTTACTATATATTTATTTTTATCTTTTTTACACTTTTTATGTTTTTACTTTTTTATTTTTTAACACATTGATAGTAACAAATTGTGTTACTTTTTTTTTTAAAAGTAATGATTAGTATATTCTTTATGCTAATACATTGTAATCTGTGTCAGTTTGACACAGGCAGTGATCAGGACAGCACACAGTCTGCCCTAATCACTGGCTTGTCACACAGACAACCCTGGGGCTACTCTAGGTCCCCAGGGCTTAATGTGCAGCCGCTCCCTGGGCTCTGTCCGGTCATCGGGTGTCCTGATCACCCGACAGAGCCGGGAAACTCTTTGATTGTGCTGCGGTGACGATCCGCAGCAATCAAAGGGTTAAAGCACCGGGGATGGGAGGTTTTCTCCGCTCTTCTGTGCTTGCAGGAGCTATGCTGGGAAAAGGGCTGTGTAGTACAGCCCTGATCTTAGCACTGCTGCCGCGCGGGTCGCTTCAGACGAACGACCTGCACCAGCCGATGCCAAAAGACGGTGGGTGGTCATTAAGGATAAAGAGGTTGTCTCACTACATCAGTTCATCTTACCTAAGTCCTGTTTTCTCAGTTTTCAATTCAGGATTGTGTTTACTGGCTTTACTGGTCTGCAATACTAGTCCTAAGCACAGCCTTAACCATAACCCCAGCCTCCACATTAACACAAACCATAGCACTGCCTTTAATGCAAACTATAACCCTAATTATTTGCCTTAACAATAACTGGATCATATCCTTTTACAACTGAGGAGAACTCAAATACTCTTTTATTTTAATGACAAAAGCATTAACTTAGGAAAAAGTCCATGAACCACTGAAAGAAAAGGATCGGTTTACAGTTATGGCTGTGAAAGGAGACTGTATGGGGACACCAATGTTATTCAGAGTGTGACAGAGCAGAATGAACCTGCATTAGTATTAAAACACAGCTGAGGAGACTGGGGAATGAGACAGATGGAAATACCAAAGTTTCATTAAACTGTCGCAGTTCCCATGAGAAGGTAAGACGCGAAATAATTCTGTAAGGGACTTAACTTCTGCTGGTGGAACCACACTGTGATGCAAGGCATGGCTACAAGCTCTAATTACAGCTGCAATGCAAACACTAAACACACCTTGCAAAATTCTTCCAGAACTCTGGGGTCTCGTCTAAATGTGCTCATCTTAATTCCTGAGCGCAACATTGACTAATAAAGCATATTATTTCCTTTCTCACTGAAATAACATAATTAGAAGATTATCTCTGTAAGAACATAAATATGACCAAAAATGACTTCGGAAGTAATAATGGAGTCGAAAATATACTCGGAACCACCATAGGACAGAAAGGGGAGTAGTACATAAGTGCGACCTACTCTTTGTCCAGTACAGAGACTTTCAGGGGTGCTGAAGTAGGCACAGGGCCCTGATGTGGGAAGCCCACCTGCCACACATGGATGGTACACTACCAATGTGCGAGATACCCTGTTTCCCCGAAAATAAGACAGTGTCTTATATTCATTTTTGTTCCTAAAGACGAGCGAAGACTTCTTTTTAGGTGATGTCTTATTTTTCCATGAACAAGAAGGCCATGTTCACACAGCTTATTTGGGCACCCTATTTAGCCGTAATTTGCGGCGTTTGCACGAATTACGGGTTTAAAAACGTCCCATTCATTACGGTAATCCCCAGTTCTCATAGAGAACTATGGATTTACGTCTCCTCTCCCCGCTCAACGAATCCGCGCGGGGGGGGGGGGGGGGGGGGGAATAAGTGACATGTCATTTACTAGCGGCGTATACGGGCCCTCTTGTTTAAAGATAGTTATGGGCCGGCGAGGTGCCCGGGCCCCCGCTCCCGCCCTGTCCCCAGGCGTTAATTGCGGGGGTAATTACGCCCGCAATCAAGCTGTGTGAAATGGCCTAATTCACATTATTGTTGAACAAACATCATATGTATTAATATTTTTGTAGTGATTTCATCACAAACATCAGCATAAGCAGCCAAACTTGAATTGCATAAAAAAAAAAAAAAGATTGTCTTACTTTTGGGGAAACAGGTTAGGAAAATCTTTTTAACCCATTAATAACGCAATTTTGGGATTTTTTTCGTTTTTTTCTTCCCCGTCTTCCAAAAGCCATAACTTTTATATTTTTATGCCTACAAAGCTGTATGTTGGCTTATTTTTGTGAGAAAGGATGTAGTTTTTAATCCTTTAAGCCAAACGCCTAAAAAATACCTAATGACCAGCACATCTTTTTAGTTTTTGACTCCTTGTGTTTCAAAAGTCGTAACTTTTTTTTATTTTTTTCAATGACGCAGATGTATGAGGCCTCATTTTACTTGGGAACAGTTGTAGTTTTTGGGGGAATAGTTTAAGTTCACTTGTAAATTATTGCAAAATGTATTTTTCTTTTTTTTGTTTTAATTTTCTTTTTACAGCATTCACATTTCACACTTAATAACTTGTTAGATTAATTATACAGGTTATTACGGGTGTGTAGATACCTAATTAGTTTTTAGTTTTTTGTGTAGTTTTTTTTTTGTGTGTGTGTTGTGTGTGTGTGTGTGTGTGTAATGTATGCACAATTACAGTAGTTTTTATTAAATATTTACTTTTATTATTTTTTTCTACACTTTTCATGTTTTTTACTTAAAAAAAAAAAATCCCATGAATGGATAACTGTGTTACTCTTTTTTTTCAACACTTAGTAATGTATTAGCATATTCATATACGCTAATACATTATAATCTGTGTCAGTTTGACACAGGCAACGATTAGGGCAGCACACCGTCTGCCCTAATCTCTGGTTACTTACACAGACAGCCCTGGACCTACGCTACTCCCCAGGGCTGACTGTGCAGCCATTCCCCGGGCTCTGTCGGGTCACTGGGTGTCCCGATCACTCGACAGAGCATGGGAAAGCCCTTTGATTGCGCTGTGGTCACGAACCGCAGCAATCAAACGGTTGAGTGCCAGGGAGCGGAGGGTGCCGCAAACCCCGATGTCTGCAGTGACATCAAAAGCGCACCAGCCGACGCCAAAAGTGATATACTGGGAGCATGGAAAAAACGCAATTGCCGTTTTGCAAATTTTGTGGGAGTTCCATTTTAATAGATTTCACTGTTCAATATAAATTACATGTTATCTGTATTCTGCAGGTCAGTATTTTTCTGGCGACACCAAATTTGAGCGTATTCATGATATTTTAGCACTTTTAAAAATGTTTTAACTTTTTCTATTTTTTAAACTTTTTACATAAACATTTAGTCCCCCTTGGACATGCAATTGCCTGTACTATACATTGCAGTATATAGTGATTCTGATAATTTCCTATTACACCCTGTATTAGGAGTACTAACATGGCAGCTACGGAGGCCTGTATAACACCTCCGACTGCCATGACGTCTGAACAGCATCATGTTGGGGGGTGGGAGGCTGGTGGCGTGTGGGGTGGTATCAGAGCTGGAATAAACCACTTGTTTGCTAGTCACTTAGTCCCATTGACAGTGGCATCTAAGTTTATGGTGCAGGTTTTGAAAGAGTCAATCCTTTAGATGCCACAGCCGCATTTGCTGTGGAAAATATAGGGTTAAAAAGCCAGGACTGGCACCTTAACTACTGCATGATGTAACTGACTGTACGTCAGGCATCGTTAAGGGGTTAGAGATTATTTCCAAAAACTTTTTTTTTGCTTTTAGGGACCATCTAGTTCTGAAGTAGCTTTGAGGAGTCTGTAGTTCGAAAACTCCATATCTCCCCACTCTTTAAAACTGCAGCCTTCAAAGTAATCAACACAATCTTTAGGTAGTTTCTTAGCCTTTAAGGCGTTTCACAGGAAAAAAATGGAGGTGAGATTTAGAAATTGTATTTATTGCATATTTTAGATCTTGAATCCATTATAACACGGGGGTGTTAACAGAGAAATTCATCTCAACTCGTATTTTTATTATTCTGCAGCTTAAGAAATATCCTGTATTTGGCCATAGTGTGCAACTTGACTTCAAATAAGGAAGCATCTAGCAGGTTTTTAAAGGGGTTTTGCCACGATGTAATGTTGACGTGGGATCCTCCAAAATGGGTATTTAGTCACTTTTCTAAATATATATGATGACAAAAATTGCAGTCTGAGAAAGCTACAGGCTGCCTTACTTGCCCTTAGTTACTTAAAAGTTTCTATTAGATACGACCTGACAAGAGCTGCTGGCCGGGCTTGCGCAGAGAACACTTCTTATCTGATGAGAGGGAGCTGAAGAAGCTTTCAAGGCACCGGGTAGAAAGCTGTTGTCTTTTGTATACAGAATCCACTAGTTGTAGTGTGATTATCTGAGTAGATCCCTGCTTTATCTGATGACAGAGAACATGAAGGAGCTTTCAAGCTGCTGTGGAGAAAAAAAGGTGTTGTCTTTTGTATACAGAATCCACTAGTTGTAGTTTGATTATTTGAGTGAACATTTCACACGATCCCTTATGCATGGCTCTGTGCTCTGGCTGTGTCTCTCTCTCTTTTAGCTCAGTGGCTTGTTTACATTTGATTCTTGGCAGATAAGGCACGTCCTGGCAAAACCCCTTTAAGTCTCTTTTTATTAGGATACTTTTTAGACATCATTGGAGGTTTGCATGTTTCATGAGGTGGTTGTGCAGGTGCAAAATACTGATGATCAGCACCTATACTATATATGTGAATGGGAGATGACTGCTTATTGCTATGTTTAAACATAGATGAGGCTTCTAAAGTGTGCCAGTCATGCGTTTACATGTGGTGCATCATACTGTCTGGCAGCTGTCCAGCACCCTCAAAGTGTGCAATACTAAAAACTATCATCTCATGCTCACTTTATTTACAAAGACTGGTTTCAAACCAATTTCCAATAGGATGCAAAGAACCACAGTACTATGATTGGGGGGGGGGGGGGTAATCCTTGCACCATTAACAAATACTGATGAGCGAACCCACTCCAGCTCGCCCCTACTGGTTCATTGTGGGGGATTTGGGCTAACTCAGTATTATACTTGCATATAGATAACAAAAAGAAAACAAAGCCAGCTCACCACTATGTTAAAGGGAATCTGTCGCCAATTTATTTTTTTACTTATTAAATCAAGATCCTGATCCATATTCTTTTCCTCTCAGTCTTTTTATTTCCTGATTGTAGATTTCTCTATTCGGTCCATCTATATATGATTGTGGAGAAGACAATCTTTGCTTGCATCTGCTTTAAACAGCAGTTCAAGAGATTACTTTATAGCAGCTTCACATGCACATAGGATTCTTAAAGACATAATCTGTCCCATAGACATGTATAGTATAGTTTTCACTGTGAAGGGAGGGGAAGGGGAGGCTGTGACCTCTCCTCTTGTGACTGGTGATTCTGTGTTATCGTAGACACAATGGTGTCTCCTTCTGTCTGACCCTCTTTGGGCTGATAATGAGCACAGCTGATGAAAAAGCTCCCTGAAACAGAACAGGAAAGTGTCATGAACGATTATTAGGCTTAGTGCCAAAGTAAAACTGCTGGACTTAGGAAAAAATATATTAAACTGAAAATACATAAAAATATGGAAAAATTAAAAAAAACATAACCAAAAATTCCTAAAAAATGTGTTTAACATAAAAATGTGAGTTAAACAATAAGTCATTTTTTGATGACACATTCCCTTTAAATATGGAATGCTCCAGGCAGGCAGGAGAGCACAAACTTGAGAAAAAAAGCAATCTTGATCCAGCAAACCGTTCCAAAGATAAAACTGAATTCATTATTTGGGAAATCATTAAAAAATGACTGGCAGCAGACACGTGTATTGATGCTGTACACCTAACGCGTTTCGGGGACCACGCGTTACCTGTACAGCATCAATACCCGTGTCTGCTGCCATGTCTTTTTAATAGCTTTCCAATAAAGAATCAGTTTTATCTTTGGAACGGTTTGCTGGATCGAGATTGCTTTGTTCTCATGACTGCATATAGATAAGTTTATGGTTTACTGTTTTGGAAACTACACGACTCCTTAAGGAACTTTTTAGGACTACATTTTTAACCCACAAGTGTTTTTAGAAACAAATGTGCAGAAGGTATGCCACTGAACTACCCAATACATTGTGCTACCAGAGACACAAATTCTAGGTAGAGCAGTGACTTATATATGAACCTTAAGTGCTGCTTCGACACACTGCAGGCTCAGATGTGAAGGACCACCATTTATTTGACTTCTGAATGCAGATTTTGCAGGCTTCCCCATCATGGCTATTCAACTGTAAAAATTCAAAATGCCTTGACCAGATTTTCGGTTTCCACTTGAGGTACTTTGTGCCAAGATCAGAATGGGGGTTATCTGCTTGGTACGCCAGAAAGAGGACACAAGGCTCATATTTAATTGCATTTTGGGGGGTTACAGAAGTGGCTGTTGCACCAACCTATTTCCTCCTCTTTGGAATCCTGAGTCTATCAGACAATTTTATGGTATATCTCGTGGATATGTCATGATTGTGTCAGAAATGAAATCCAGAGATATCCAAAACAGTTTTTACTGAATTGCTCAAATAGTGTAAGATTACTTTCTGAAGTATGAGGACAGAGACAAAGCATGTCCTGAAGATTGGAGGCCACACAGATGGGCACTGAGGGCTTCATGTTGTGCACCCTTGATCTAGGAGTATAAGTTACAGATTTGTTTGTAACTCCACTGATATTTCAGCTTATGAGGCATATGTAAGGGTACATCAGGGTATAATGTGGTGGTGTTGAGGGTAAAAAAAATCCACTTGACAACCCATAAATGTGACTACTGTACATTATCATTATTCACTGCATATCCAGAATGTGGCTATGCGCAAAATGTAAAAATATCTGCCTTTTACTGTTGGTTTCTTCACTAGCCGCTTATTCAGCACAAGCCCTCAATATGTCATTATCTCTAAAGCATGTAGAGCAGTCCATGTGTGGGGTAAAGCAAATGATTTTTTGGGCCCAAAAAATCAGCTGGGAATACAATTTAGCTTGTGCCACCATGTTACATCTCTGCATTCCAAGAACCATGATGTTTGAATTTTAAACTGATGCACATGTATTGCATTTTAAGAAAAATACATGTCAATCATGGCATACATAGATGTATGTTGGGAAGGGGCTACGCTTTTGTGTTCAAGATTTTCTATCTTACAAAGTAATGGCCTGTTGCTATAACCTTATGTTTGGCACCCTGACCATTTTTGTGGAGGAATGGAGACAGTGTTCCTTTAGCTGGGCTTTTTCTGGGCTCTCGGTCTGCACTGGCACTCACTGCAGTCCAACCCATTCAATAGGTCTGCGCCGTGTTCCCCTAAGTATTCACAAAATATTGTAATGTCCAGGAACTAAATATCATGGAGTATGTATGTGGAAGTGACTACTAATAAAAAAAACCAACAATAGCGGCTAGCCATTAACAAGTGTACCAGCCGCTATTGTTGGTGGTAGCAATATTGTTAGAGGTAGCAATACATATTTCCTTCTATTTATATTTCTACACAGAATAAAGAAAAAATAGTGAAAGCAGCAAAAAGGTCATGAAAATATATTTGCTGACCAGTTTTGTTTGCTTGAAAATATCCATGACAATCTTTTCTGTAGTTACTGCTCTTGTTATATTCAATTGTTATATACTTGAAGCTAATAGTTGGAAAAAAGATTGTAATTATTTATTAACATATATATCAAATGCCTCATTTTTACATTCAGTGTTTGCAAATAACAGTAAAATATCTTTTACAATAACACATTACTGCAACTCTAAGCTCCTGTGGAGATCTCGCAGTTTCACGCCATTTTGCAGAAAAGCTAGTGGCACATACGGATAGATGTCATCATCAAGACAATGACTGGCACCCAACAGATTGTAGAATTGTTGGTGGTATCTTCTACTTGAGGCTTACGAGGGAGAAACAATTTTTGTTCCCTTATCAGAATTCCTTCCTATGGCTTAGGCTATGTTCACACGATGTATGCGCCACAGTACATCGCGTCTTTCAGGAGCTTGCGCTGATCAGGCGTACTCCCATGGCCTGGGGGGGCCCCATTGACATTCATTACTCGCGGTGCATATTCGCCGCAAGTAACTGACATGTCACTTGTCTCCCCGCGCGTACGATACGATCGTATTGTACGAGCGTGGAGATGAGGCGAAATCCATAGTTCTCTATGAGAACTATGGATTACCATAATTTTGGCGCGCATCTCGCACGTACTAGAGCGCAAATATGTGGCAAAATGCGTGACGAAATTACCAGTATGAGCGCGCGCGCGAAGCGCGCCTTATACCACTCCACGAAGATAAATGTCCAAAAATTTTTCATTAATCATCGGGTATTGTTGTTTTATAACTATAACGGGCATCGGTGGTAGGAAAGTGTGTCATACATGAGTGGGTCATTGGGGGGGGGCGACCACAATAAGTTATTATCTAAAGTAAACCTTATAAACTATAGCCGGAAATTCATGCGGATGGTTTACAGAGGGACGAGGATGACAGGTTATCAGCCAGTGTGACTTCTGGCCAGGGGCGCAACTTCAAGCTCCTGGGCCCTAGTGCAAAAAGTGAAACGGGGCCCTCAGCTACTATGTGCCATTTACAGTACTGGTGTCTTCTTATGTGGCAGAAGGACTTTTGGGCCCCCTTAGGCTGCAGTGCCTGGTAGAGACTGCTTACGCTGCACTCCCTATAGCTACGCTCCTGCTTCTGGCCTAGTTTGTTACACATTTCAGAGGGGCAGATGGACACCTGAGTATCCAACCTGAACATTCTCCATCATCACAAAAGATACAATTAAAGGACACAGACAATTAGATATTCCTGGTCCATCCCTTTTTCCCCCTTACTGTCAGAGAGAACTAATTAACCAAATGAACTAATGGGTTGTTCTAGAAATTTGCGATGAAGATGACCACTATGAAAAATTGTTTCAACTGCAGAAACTGTTTACACTATGGAGTTCAGCTCAGTCCAAATGATTCCACCGAACCCCTAGGAATGGAAGAGCCTCTACACTTTTGGGGCGCAGTCAGTAAAGTAATCCACAGTTCTCATAGAGAACTATGGATTACGCCTCCTCTCCTCGCTCGTACAATATGATTGTATTGTACGAGCTGGGGAGAAAAAGTGACATGTCAATTACTTGCGGCGAATACACACCACGAGTAATGAATGTCTATGATCAGCGCGACTCCAAAATTAACAGGCGTAATTGCGGCCGTACTGTATGCGCCGCAATTACGCCGTGTGAACATAGCCTAAGGAGTTATTGTTTTTCTCCTTTTTATCTAAGAAATGTAATGCTAGCATGTTTGTCATCTTATTTTTTTAATCATGGAGGTTTTCATTTTTAAAATAGGTAGATATACAACAGAAATATCTATCCAAGTAGACAAAACAAGAACATAACAATAACAAGTTGCCTCATTAAGTCCATGAAATAGGATCATTCAAAGGGAATGAAGTTTACATCAATAGAGTATTTTGGCTGTTAAAAAGCGTAAACCTTTAATAAGTTTGATCCTAGTATGCTCTAAAACAGGGGTGTCAATTGCTTCACGTAGCAGTGTGGAGGTGTAGGCTAGAGCTTTGAATCCCAGATGGCACCCTTTCCTTAAGCTGGTGCCCCTGCCTGCGCTAGCACTGGTTGCGTCCTTTGGGGAAAGTGGTGAGCTGGTCCTTCTGTCTCCAGATCTTGTCTTGCTGTGTCTCAGCTCCTGTGTTCCACATACAGTAAACTAATATGTCGGGCCGAATTAGGCCTGTAGCCCTTAAAGGGAACCTGTCACATAGATTATGCCCCCCTTGCTGAGGGCAGCACAAGCTAGTGTCAGACCTGCTGTTCCCAGCACTGTGCCCCTTATTCTGTAAGATGCAGCAGTTTTAGAGCATTTACCCATTAAATCTTATTCATGAGCAGGTGTTAGCTCCACCCACCAAATGCTAGTCCCGCCCACTGACAGTTATTCACTTGTTTCTACCTATTCAAAGTAATAGGTTTGTCAGTTGAGGTGGGCGGTGCTAGCCTCCGATTGGCCGGGTTTGAAAAAAACCGACACTCTGAAGGACTCTTCGAATGACTCTTCTGGCTGAAAACTGCAGATTTGAGCATTAAATACACGAAAACTACAGCATCTTACAGAATAAGGGACACAGCGCTGGAAACAGCAGGTCTGACACTACCTTGTTCTGTCCTCAGCAAGAGGGGCATAATCTATGTGACAGGTTCTCCTTAAGTTTGACATGTGCTCTAAAGAATCCATAGTATATGGCTGTTTAACTGTTCCCTAGAGAGCAGTTTTTTTGTGTTTAACCCTGACTGATGGAAAGCAGTGTGTGTGGTTGTTGGAGAGTTATCGCTCCTGTTCGATAAGTGGTGTAAGTGTATATCTGGGGTGCCTGGACAGTAATTTATGCTTAATTCTCTGATGCGGGTTACATGCCGATAATAAAGTGCCCGAGGCAGAAATCACGGGTCGTTACGTGGCTGAAATGCCGTGTTGGTAAGCACCTGATTTCAAAGACGAAATGAACATGATCTTGGGGCACACGCGTCCACTCGGTGTAAGTACTGTACGCGCCGCAATACGCCGGGTGTTTTGGGAGTCGGCCCCATTGACCTGCATTACTCGTGCATCTCTCCACGTATTGAGTGAAAATACGTGGCAAAATTACGCCGTGTGAACATTCCCTTACAGTTGCAGTC
Organism: Phyllomedusa bahiana; assembly: GCA_025379985.1. NCBI lineage: Eukaryota > Metazoa > Chordata > Amphibia > Anura > Hylidae > Phyllomedusa > Phyllomedusa bahiana. The sequence continues at coordinate 51,915 of JAODAL010010910.1, read as the reverse complement.
ACGTCATGTAATGGAGAAGTATTTTGGTGACTGAACCTTTTACCTCATAGGGAAACACTGAAGTTGCAGCATGGTTGCAGTGGCATAGTGATTTTACTGTAAGTTTCGTCGATGTGGAGTATACATCTGTGGTATGATGTGCTGCTTTACTATTAGTTAACAATAATTAAAGGGGTTGTCTCACTACAAGGATTGCTTTTTACGTTAAAGATCTTGCAAAAACAAATGACTTTGCAATATGTGTCCATTAACAGTGTCCTACCTATTCCTAGATATCCCCTCTTGCATGGGCTGCATCAGCTCCTCAGGTCGCTGCAGCTACAGACCTGTTCCATCTCTCCTGATAGGCTGCCAGCGCTGGTCGCTATAGCTGCAGACCTGGTGTTCTCGGCAGCTTGTCACTATGGGCCAGTAGAAGCCAGTAAACCAAAAATTTGAAAAATGAAACTTAGGAAACAGGACTAAGATAATATGAACTAATGTAGTGAGACAACCCCTTAAGCCGAACGCTTGAAAAGTAGTTAATGACCAGAACATTTTTTTTAGTTTTGGCCTCCTTGCGTTTAAACAGTTGTAACTTTTTTATTTTTTCAATGACGTGGTTGGATGAGGCCTCGTTTTATTCGAGACAAATTGTACTTTATAAGGGAATAGTTTAAGTACACTTATAAATAAATGCAGTATTTATTTTAATTTTTTTACAAATTTTTTTTAGTTTTTTAAATTAGTTTTTTACACCATTCACATTCACACTTAATAACTTGTTAGATTAATTCTACAGGTTATTACGGTCGTGTGGATACCAAATATGTGTAGGTTTTTTGTGCGTGTAATTTATGTACAATTTTTTTTTATTAAATATTTATTTTTATTTTATTATTCTTTTTTTTTATTCTTTTTTTTTTTTTTTTTACACTTTTTATGTTTTTTTGGTACTTTTTTTTTTACTCCCATGAAGGGAAAACTGTTTAACATTTTTTAACTTTTTTTTTACACTTAGTAATGTATTAGCATATTCATATATGCTAATACATGCTAATCTGTGTCAGTTTGACACAGGCAGTGATTAGGACAGCACACAGTGTGTCCTAATCACTGGCTTAGTACACAGACAGCTCTGGGGCCACGCTAGGTCCCCAGAGCTGACTGTGCAGCCGGTCCCTGAGCTCTGTCGGGTCACCGGGTGATCCGATCACCCGACAGAGCAGGGGATCCCTTTGATTGCGCAGCGATAATGCACCGCCGCAATCAAAGGGTTAAAGCATCGGGTTGCGGAGGTTTCCTCCGCTCCCCGATGAATGCAGGACATGCTCTGGGATCGGGGCTGTGTAGTACAGCCCCGATCCCAGCGCAATTGTGGCGCCGGGCGCCGCAAACCCCGATGTCTGCAGCGACGTCCAAAGACGGTGGGCGGTCGTTAAGGGGTTAAGCTCTTCAGTCAACATCCCTGAATCCAGCTGCTAACCCTGCTTGTTGTATAAGCGTTGTTCTCTCCCAATTTTAGTCTTGGCCTTGGGCTTACATTTTGGGTAAACTAATTCTAAACTCTGTTACTTTGGCTTATCTAAATTTGCTTTGCGAATGCCAGATTTTCCTACTGGCCCCCAACCTTTTGGTATGGGCTCCTTTTGATAGCTATGGATGTTTTTGGTGCCTAGCCAGTAAATAATTGAAAACGGGTACTCTTTTGCTATAACTGGATGATAAGCTCTACAGTGATTTCATTGACCCCACATAAAATATTTTAGCAGTGTATAATGTGGAAAAGAAGAGAGCAGCAAGAGAAGAGAAAAGCTACTTAACTCCCCTGGAAATTGAACATTTAATAATAAATGACTAGACTCCTGATTTACAGCTATTAGTAATTATTTTTCTTACAGAAGATTAATACTCTAGGGTAAGAGCTTGTCAAATGTCACACAAGCTGATGCGTAAAAGCCAGGAAATGATCTCTGGAGTCACAGCACCATAGTACATATAGTAATTAAAGGAATCTACTACAAGTACGGAGCAGATTTCAGATATGGCATTGACCCTAGCTGAGGGGGTGGATGGTACATGTCAAGAATTCCTAGCAAAACTATTATCCAAAAAAAATAAAGGAAAAAGATCAATAAAGATAATCCACTGAGTCAAGGATGTAGTATGCCTTGATCTTTAGACAACAAGGAATCATACATGGTATGCATTTTATTGATGCATGATGAATATGAGTCAGAATGATGTGTAAACACAAAAAAAAAAGATACCAGTGTGCAGAGTTAGATAGTGGAAGAAACAACATGGAGAGCAGGTAATATGTTTGCTGGGACAACCTAATCACCTCTGTTTAGAACTCTGGTGAGAGATAAGGCTCCTGATGTACTAATGAGGTACAGTTCAACTGTCTCATTCTCCTATTAGAAAATATTCTCATTATCATACTCATGTCAGGAAATAGGATGCTGTTTGTATAAACTCTGAAGCTCACTGAAGAGTCCTGACAGAATAGCAGATGAAACGCGTCTGAGCATACTTTACATACAGTGGGTACGGAAAGTATTCAGACCCCATTAAATGTTTCACTCTTTGTTTCATTGCAGCCATTTGGTAAGATCCAAAAAGTTCATTTTTTTTGCTCATTAATGTACACTCTGCACCCCATCTTGAAAGAAAAAAAAACAGAAATGTAGATATTTTTGCAAATTTATTAAACAAGAAAAACTGAAATATCACATGGTCTTAAGTATTCAGACCCTTTGCTGTGACACTCCTATTGAACTCACATACTGTCCATTCCCTTCCTTCTCTTTGAGATGGTTCTACTCCTTCATTGGAGTCCAGCTGTGTTTAATGAAACTGATTAGGAAAGGCACATACCTGTCTATATAAAACTTCACAGCTCACAGTGCATGTCAGAGCACATGAGAATCATGAGGTCTAAGGAACTGCCCAAGGAGCTCAGAGACAAAATTGTGGCAAGGCACAGATCTGGCCAAGGTTACAAAACAATGTCTCACTCAAGGTTCCTAAGAGCACAGTGGCCTCCATAATCCTTAAATGGAAGAAGTTTGGGACGACCATAACTCTTCCTCGACCAAGCTATCGTGGGAGAAGAGGCTTGGTGAGAGAGGTAAAGAAGAACCCCAAGATCACTGTGGCTGAGATGCAGTAGGGAGATGGGGGAGAGACTTCCACAAAGTCAACTATCAATGCAGCCTCCACCAGTCGGGGCTTTATGGCACAGTGTGCCGACAGAAGCCTCTCCTCGGTGCAAGACGTATGAAAGCCTGCATACAGTTTGCAAAAAAATACATGTAGGACTCCCGGGCTAAGAGAAATAAGATTCTCTGGTCTGATGAGACGAAGATTGAACTTTTTGGTGTTAATTCTAAGCGGTACGTGTGGAGAAAGCCAGGCACTGCTCATCACCTGCCCAATACAATCCCAACAGTGAAACAGGATGGTGGCGGCATCATGCTATGGGGGTGTTTTTCAGCTGCAGGGACAGGATGACCGGTTGCAATTGAAGGAAAGATGAATGCGGCTGAGTACAGAGATATCCTGGATGAAAACCTCTTCCAGAGTGCTCTGGACCCCAGACTGGGCCGAAGGTTTATCTTTCAACAAGACAATGACCCTAAGCACACAGGTAAAATAACAAAGCAGTGGCTTCAGAACAAATCTGTGGCCACTCTTGACCGGCCCAGCCAGAGCCCTGACCTAAACCCAATTGAGCATCTCTGGAGAGACTTGAAAAATGGCTGTCCACCAACGTTCACCATCCAACCTGAGGGAAGTGGAGAGGATCTGCAAGGAAGAATGGCAGAGGATCCCCAAATCCAGGTGTGAAAAACTTGTTCCATCATTCCCAAGAAGACTCATGGCTGTACTAGCTCAAAAGGGTGCTTCTACTCAATACTGAACAAAGGGTCAGAATACTTAAGACCATGTGATATTTCAGTTTTTCTTGTTTAATCAATTTGCAAAAATATCTACATTTCTGTTTGTTTCTTTCAAGATGGGGGCAGAGTGTACATTAATGAGCAAAAAATGAACTTTTTGGATCTTAGCAAATGGCTGCATTGAAAAAAAAAAAGTGAAAAATTGAAAGGGGTCTGAGTACTTTCCGTACCCACTGTAATAGACACTCCTTACTGTACTATAGGGGAAGATATAGGTCATAAGCTATTTCTGACTTTTTCGGGTGAATTTAGGAATAACATGGATAGGGCAAGAGATTATTATACCCAATCTTTTTTTCAGCACAACAAAAACTTGATATATTATCCTGGAGGGTAGCTATAAATCTCATTACCTGGTTAAGGAAAATGAAGACATACCTATAATGGAAAAATAAGAGGTGGTAAGCCTTTCAATCGTAAGAAATACAGACTTTTAAATATTGAAATGTATGATATGGTATACTTCGATATGATATGTATAAGGTATTTCACTTGTGGGAATATACTGTTTTTTCATGGGAAGATCTTGGAAGACCACATATCTCATTCAGGTGCTAATTGAAATTATCTACCTCTGCCAGGATGCCATAACATTGTAAAAACTGGCTGATAAGGATGTATACAGAAGGGTTATTATTGCCTTAGAACAAAGTTCCCATCTGACCAGGATGCAGTCAGGGGGGTTTATTGATGAAGATTGACCATACCTGGTTTGCAGGTGTCTACTGTATAATTTGCCCACAGGAGGAAAGGGCCTAAACAGGATGAACACACAATAACACAGAAGTGTTTATGATCACAGGAGAAAGATTGTTTCTCCTTAATGGTGGGAAAATTGAGATATGAGAGAAAAAAATGATACAAAAATATCCAGGGTTGAATGACTGGGGAAGAGCCCTTGAATGAGAGGATTCTGGGAAGCTCGTAAGGCAGTCCAGAAGGAACGTAGTCCAGACTGGTAGATATAGTTATAGATCTCCATACATAAAATTATTGTTGTTTGTTTCACAGGTTGTTATATAATTGTTTGCAATGTATTTTTTGGTTGCTGTGTTTTTCCCAGAGTGTGTTTTATAAAGGTATTTATATGCTATGATTAATATATGTTTTCCCTGTAGTTGATTTATATTTTATAATCTTGTGCTGTATATTATTTTAATGTTTTCACCCCATTGTACCACATTTAATTCTGGATAATATACAGGGTGGACCATCTGAAGGCAATTGTCTATGCTGTGAAGATACGAGATGTGCAGCATCTGAAACAACGGATACTGGAAGCCTGTGCTAGCATTTCTTCTGCAGTGTTGCTGTTAGTGTGTCAAGAGTGGGAGATGAGGGTTGCATTGACAATCCAACACAATGGGCAGCACTTTGAACACATTTTATAAGTGGTCATAAGCTTGAAAATAACTCATGAAAGAATAAAGTTACGTTAAAGCCAAGCACACCATTGTTTTCTTGTGTAATTCGCAATAAGTTTGATGTGTTACATGACCCTCTTCCCATTGGAAAAAATAAAGTTGGATCCAAAATGGCTGACTTCAAAATGGCCACCATGGTTAACATCCATCTTGAAAAGTTTTCCCCCTCCCATATACTAATATGTCACAAACAGAAGGTTGATATCACCAGCAATTCCCATTTTATTTAGGTGTATCCATATAAATGGCCCACCCTGTATAATCTTTTTTACATTTGTTGTTGGCGTGCTTTTACTTTGCTGACCGTCCCCTTAGAACCTAGGTAAGAATATTGTGGTTGTTTAATATTATTATTTTTGAATATTAATATTGTCAATAATAATTAATATTTCTTACACAATCACTTTGCATAATATGATTGTGAATTACCTTAAATCGCCATCTATGTTTAAGTAATATTCGCTTGTATTCATTGGGTAACTACTTTCCATATATACATTTGGGAGAAGAAATATTATGTATATGGTATTTGCGTGTACTTCTATGTACTTTTGTGAAAACACTAGATAGTTTCAACTAAAATGATTACATTTTAAGTTTTAGGAAGGGAGTCTATTAAGTGAAATAATTAATGTAGCGTAACACATGTACATCAGTATTTTGTGCCATAATAACTGTCCTCCAGTTTCAATAAAGTACATAATTCGAAGAAGCTTCTGTCATGAGCAGGAGGTAGATCCACAGGGTCAGCCATGGGTTTTGGCATAGAGTCATGTCGTGAAGCGGAGTCTAAGGAGTCATCTGGTATTTACTCTTTATACATAGGATCTGGACTTCACAGCAGAGAACTCCCAGGTCACTACCCCCAACATGATCACCTGTGGTGACAGCTGATGTACAGACACAGTATGGGAGGAAAATACAGAAGGCATAGTCTAGTCACAAGACGAAGGTCAGGATAGGCGGAGTTCTCTCATTATCGGGTCACAGGCAGAAGGTCATGGCAGGCAGAGTCCTTTTGTCGTCGAATCATAGGTAGAAGATAATGGCAGGTAGCAGACAAAAAAGGGTACTTAAGTAAGGTGACAGGCAATAGGTTGAAAAAGCTAAGCAGCACACACTGGCACTTTAAAAACCAGAGAGTGAGTGCGTGCCATAGGGAGAAGCAAAAAGACTGGAAAGTCAATGGGGCCTGGAAGGAGAGATGCAACACAGGCCAGTGATAAGTGGTAAACTGGCCCGACTGCAGACAAAGGAATGGACCGCAGCATTACCTGTGATAGCTTCCATCCTCAAAATAGAAAGTGATTTCCAACTTCCAGCAACTCTTTCTCCATTTTACTGTCAGTACCCCTGTCAATCACAACTTGGCACTTTGCAAGAGGTGGGGGCACAAACCCCCTAGACCACTGGAAACACTGCGAGCTGTAGGTTGTTCAGGGTTGGTCTCAACTGAATACTTTGTGACAAGTCCCCAGATATGAGAAGCAATTGGTCAGAATTAATTTTATCTGGATATATGGTAAGCTAATGAAAAAAGACAACAAATGGTTGAGAATTTTCTCACTACAAAGATTAGCTTTCAACATGTAGGGACAGGTAATTGAAGACTTTTTCCAAATACATTAGTCTTTTGATTTTACCTTGGTGTTGAGAAAAGACATTTTATCTGCTCTGAGTGCATACAGATTTCTCTCATTACATTGATATCTTTACTTCCTGATTAGACTCGGAGCAAGGCGTTATGTCACCATGAACAGAGCTAACTCTCAGTCCAGACTCATTATCTCTAACAAGATTGGCTTTTGTTAAAAGATAAGCGATTGTTTTCACTCCTCAGAGCACTTGAAGCTTTATTTACTGAGGATTAAATCTGCTGCACTTATTTCTTTGTAACATCTCAGCTAGTTACAGAGAAGCTAAACATGCTAATCACTGCACTAGAACCACCCACAGCCTAACAAAAGCAAGGTGGGTGAAAAGCTGCTTGTGACTCAGTGAAACAGTGGAGTGAGAAAACCCCTGTAACAAACCGTATATTTGAAAGTTCAATATTCACATAAGCTTGGACAAACATTAAATACTGTCACTTTGACTTCACGCTACATGTGCATTTTTTCCTTTGTAAATTACCATGTAAATCCAGGAAGCAATTTCAATAGAAAATAGGACCACGAACAACTGAGCTATACAAATGTGCCATACTTTAAAATTTAGTGGGAAAAAAAACAAATGAAATCAAGAAAAATTTCCCCATAGTTTTAAATTTTAAAGAATAAAAAATATCACATATTACAAAACAGAAAAGACCTATTTTAAAAACTTTACCTTTTAAAAAAAAATTAGAAAAAAAATAATCAACAATAAATAACAATAATCCCCAAAAAAAAGGGGGAACAAAAAGAAAACCTACACTGCCCCCATAAACTATACACCCTATAGAAACCTAAAAAAAGGGGAAAACCCCCCCCCCAAAAAGGGCAAACCCCAAAAAATAGCTCCTAAACGCCCCCCTTATGAACAAATCCCCGCCCCAGTGAAAAAAAAGGAGGGGAAAAAAAACCCCCAAAATAATGGGAAAAAAGAAAGGGGGCAGACAGAACAAGTAAAATTTTTTGCAGTACCCCCAAATCGACAGATAAGTAAAAAAGGCCCACGGGATAATATATCATTTTATACCGTGCCACAAAAATGGGATAAAACACCCCAACTAGCACTAGGTATAGAAACAGCCCTACACAAATAAAAAAAGATAATAACAAAGTGCAGGGTAGAAAAAATGCTATTTTTAAACTGGGGCCAAAAGTAAAGCGCCAATAATCCCCCCCAAAACCGTTTTCGCCCCATTCCGGGAATCCTCAGGGGGGGGGGGTAAGAACCCAACAAATCCGTCTAAGGAAATAATAATAAGTACAAACATTTAGACAAAAACAAAACACCCTAATAAACAAAAAAAAAACAAAAAAACCCAAATTTTCCTCTCATTTTTTACAGAGAAAAAGAAATAAAACAAATACCTGAATATCCTATCTGTGTCTCTAAGGGTTTCCCAGGTGGATGTAACTTACAAAGTAAAGTTGGAATACCTCCCTCTGGTAGGGAGGGCTGAAATTGGTTTTTAAGTGTATAATGCCCCCACAAAGAAGTTCTACAATGGTGAACTAAATACCCCCCACCAGTGTAGACACCCCCCAAAACTAAAAAAGGAGAGAACCCCCCCTATTACAATATCAAAAAGAATATAAATCAAAACCCCCCATGCCCATGTGACGCCAACGGCTCTAGTAGTTGCTACCGGCGCAAAACCGGGAAATATAGCAGCCACGGGGGGGCCCCGTTTTTCAGTCCCAATTCCCCGGCGTCTGCGCCACCTGTTTTTAAAAAATAGTTAGTCGCATATCACAATAAATGAATGGAAGCCCCGGGCTCCAAAATCATTGACGGGGGGGCCTGCGCCAATGATGACGTTACACGGGACGAAACTGGCTATGCATGAACGAACAAAATACCGGTGGGCTAAACCCCAAAAAAAATTTGGCGCACATCGATATCCCCCTAAAGCCCGGGCGCCAGGTCCAAAACCAAGAGCTATTAACCCCATATATACGGCGGGTCGCACTGTTAAAAAGGAACAGCGAGCAATCTATTATAGGCATCCCCAAAGAACTAAAAGGCAAAAACGGGCTTACAATATTAGCATAAAATTTGGCAAAAGAAAGACTAGGTCTAACTTTCATACCAGTAATCCCGGAGTGAAATTTATAGAATAAAAAAATCAATGAAAGGAACATGGGGGGTTAAAACACCCCGGCCCCTTCATATTAAAGAAAAATAGATAAAAAGGCAAAATACATAAAAAAAAAAAGGGGAATCTGTGTTACTATGTGGGTTGTATTTTAAAAAAAAGAAATGAAAGCAATGATTATAGAAACCCAAAAACAAAGGACAAGACTCATTCACCCCCTTTTGGGAATACACAATCCAGCCTATAGATCCTTTGGGGTTTCACTTTCAGAATAATTTGCCCCAAATCACCCCCCCCTCAGGGGGTCTCCCCTAGGCCCAATCCCCCTAAAGGGGAGGGACATCAGCCCCTACCATCGTGTTTCCCAAAATAAAAGTCTAAGCAACCCGGAGTATCAACCTGTTTTTTGATGTCACCGAAAAGTTCCCCCCAATTTTTCCCTTTTAAATTCTCTGCGTGTTTTAAACCAACTACCTTTACCCACAGGGGCAAGGGGCCAAATACACACCCCAAGGGGAGGTACAGTTGATAAATTCCCCTTGATGGTATTTTTTCTTGAGGCCTACCCAAAATCCCCAAAAATTTTTCCCATTTCACCACGAAATTTAAAAAATTTCATCTACCACACTTGAAGCCCCTTTTTGGTTTTGCCTGCCCAGCCGGGGTCTCCCCGCTGGGGGGCCACAAAATGGCTTTTCCCAGACGGTCTCTAAGGTTTCGTCCCCCCCCGGAAAGGTATAAAAAGGAAAGGGGCGGGCAAAATCCCCCTTTAAGGGAAAATCTCCTCCCAGGAGTATTCTCCAGTTTTTCCAAACAAAAACATAGATTTTACCCGCCTGTGGATTATACCCCCCAAATTTATCCTAAGGTGGGCCTTAAAAGAAATCCTGTGCCCTGTGGGCCTAGCCCCTGGGAAAATAGGGGGTTTCCATCCCGGCCTCCTGTAATCCCTTTAAATGGTACGCCTTTTTAAGAGAAACTGGGGAAAACCTCTTTTTGGGGAAAACCTTCCCTCAAATTTTTCCTTAAACTCCTGAATGTTTGAAAGTCAGAGCAGTTCCCCCTTTGGGGCGAAGATACGGGCCCCCCAGGGATCCTCAACAAGGGGTCTCGGGGGACAGCATCCACCCAAAAGAAGGCTAATAGGGGCCCGGGAAATCCTTCCAAAAGCCCTTTTGTACGGGTTGTGTAATCCGAAATTTTTAGAGAGGGGAAACCCGCCCTAAAAAGGGGGTGGGAAAAAATTTCGTTAGCAGAAATGTAATCTCAGCCCCTTTTTGGGGTTGTTATTAAGGGACCAACAAAACCAAAAAAGGGACGTCAAATCCCCCCTCCAGAGTAAAAAAAAGCCCACCCGATTTATCTCCCCCCAAAAGCGTGACGCGTTTCCATCAACTTACCCCCTCCCTCCCACACGGGAAGACTATAGTGTTCTCCCACCACCCCCGGCAGTTTTGCAAAGTGGGACCCAAGGGGCCCCCCCAAACCGGGGTTTCCCCCTGAGCTGGTGGAAAAACCCTAACCCAACAAAAAACAAAAAAATTATTCCCCCCAATGAAACCTAAGGGGGGAAAGAATAAACTCGTTGTTTTTTCCCCCAAATTGAGTCCCCACGGGGGGCCCAAGAAAATATTTAACACTTTCAATCCCTGATCTTTGGTTTTGAGGAGTATAAACCCGACATCAATGCCAAAATAGTATAGGGGTCTGCATAAAAACCGAAATGCCCCCAATTTGAGGGGGGTAAAAGGGCCCGTATCTCTTATTAAAAAAGGTAAAGAGGAAAAAAATCCCTCAAAATTAAGATCAACATAACACCTATATTCGGAAAAGACTCCCTACCCCTGACACTAGGGGTCACCCCAAAAGAAAATTAACCCTTTTAAATGGATTTTTGGGTAGCCCATAAACGTACCCATCCTAGGGGAAAACAGGGGGTAAAAAAGCCCTTTCCTTTTTCTAATTAAAGGGTTACACAATGCCTCATCTAACAACCCCTTCAGTTGTCCAAAAAAAAGGGGCCCCGGTTTGGATCCCTTTCCCTTTGTACCCTTTATACGACTTTATCTTGGGGGAGAAACAAAACACATTCTTGATATTGGGGATTTCATCCATCACGACTTCAAATTCCCCCCCCTTTTCCCGCCGGGTTTTTTAAAAGACTGAGGTATCCCTCTCTAACTCGTTTAGGGCCTGTCTTTCACGTTTGGATAAATTATTCTGTTTGCTCGTGATGCCATTAAGATCTTTCAATTCGCTGGGTTTCAGTCTCAAGAAAAGAGTTTTTTTGCAAAATACGGTTTGGGGGGTGGTTTAAATTTTCCCACCCCTTGTTAGATAGAGTGGTGAAGGGTCCTTCTCCCAAAGGTCTATCTTCCTCCGACATTAAGTCAACCAAGGTTCTCACTCCAAGTAGGTCATCACGTTCAATCCCCAAATCATCACATTCCTTCATATCCTTCTTTTAAAAATAAGGCCCATTTCACTTTTTCATTAAAAAGGTGGGGGGTCTTTTTAAACCACTCCCAACTCTCTAAATTTTTTGGTTTGGGAAAAAAATGTAAGTTTCCCCTACTTAACACTTCCCTCTCAGTGTCTAAATTGGCGTTGGGAAAAAATTAATAAAACCCGCAACTCTTTACCAAAGTCATCTTTGGGGTGCTCTTTGTTTTTTAGCGGGTACTGTGGGGGGTTGTCTGTCAAAAAAAAGCCCCCCCGAAAAGAGGAGGGAAAGGATTGCCCAGGGGGAATACCCATGAATTTTTTAAAAGTAATTGCGTTTTCCTTTTTCCCTTTTTTGCTTTAAAACCCTACCTCCCCCCCTTTCCCCCACCCGAAAAGGGAAAATCTCTTTTCATTCCGAAAACTCGGCCTCGATGACGAAAAAAAAAATTTTTCAGTGTCTGATTCAACCCCCCTGATGTTTTTTAGAAAAAAAGGAAAAAATTTCTCTCCCCTCCTTAAAGTCTGCCAAATCTCGCAGGAAAAAAATTTGGTTTACTTCCTTGATGTAGCTTTGATGTCGCTGTATCTTATTTCCAATTCAACCTCTCTAGTACCAAAATCAGATTTTGGGCCCTTTAAAATTTTAAAATGTAAGTTCGGACTTTGGGTTTTTTTAAAATCTCTTTTTAGTTTTTTCAAACCCCTCCTTTTTTTTTCCCTTGTAAAAGTAAATTTGCATGAAGCTTTGAGAAGAAATTTAGTGGCTTCCTTTTCCCCAAATTGCCAAAACTGTGTCAGAAACCTTTTAAACTTTTCCCCTGGAGCAAGGTAATCCTTTTCCCCTTGGAAAAAATTTCTTTGGATTTTAAATTTCCATGACTGTACCCCCCACCAGGATTGGTATATTCTTTATGTAACCGTGTAAATCCCAAAAAGCTAAAAATTTATGGGAAGGGGTTTAAAACGGGGGCTGCTAGTGGGTTTGTCCCAAAAAAAAGTCATGTGCTTCACGTAACCAACCGCTAGAGTCTATATTGGTAGAAACAAACCCTGCCATTTACACAGATAATAGCATACAATATCATAGAAAAATTCCCATGGATGTAAATATTCAGAATAGAAGTATCACATATTACAAAACAAAAAAAACCTATTCTTTAAAACATACCTTTTAATAATAATTAGTAAAAAATAATCAACAATGAGATAACAATAATCACCCTAAAGAAAAGGGACAAAAAGACACCTACACTGTCCCCTAAACTATACACCCTATAGTACCTAACAAAAGGAGAACCCGCCCCGATAAGGGCGACCCCAAAAATAGCTCCTAAACTGTCCCCTATGAACAAATACCGCCCTCAGTGTTAAAAGACGGCAAAAACCCAAATAATGGGAGAAAGAAAAGGGGGCAGACAGAACTAAGTACAAATTGTGCAGTACCACCAATCGACAGATAAGTGAAAAGGCGCCACTGATAATATATCACTTATACCGTGCCACATATGTACTTAAAGAGGTTGTCTCACTACATTGATCTTACCTTAGTCCTGTTTTCTTGGTTTTACTTTGAATTTAGGGGCATGTTTACTGGCTTCCACTAGGCTGCAGTAGAAGCTAAGTCTGTAGCTATAGCAACCAGTGCTGGCAGCCTATCAGGATTAAACAGGTCTGAAGCTATAGCAACCTGAGGAGCTGATGCATCCTATACAATAGGGGATATCTCAGAATAGGTAGGACACTGTTAATGGACAAATATTGAAAAGTGACTTGTTTTTGCAAGATCTTTAACATAAAAAGCAATCCTTGTAGTGAGACAACCCCTTTAATAATACAATGCCAATCAACAAAATGTGAAAATCCACTTGAGTTGTTTCATGTGACATATGCAGAACAATCCAAGGACTGCACAATCTACCTTATAAAGAGTGATGTCACACCAGGGCATTACTTTCATAATATTAAACATCATTACCATTTACATGGATCACCCGAGCTGGTATTAAAGTATTTAGTGCAGGTAATCTTTAATCATCCTTTAGGCTGTGTTTAGAAAGTCATCAATTGTGATCTACCAGTAGAAGATGAGTTGATGACATATTATTGCCATGTTGGATCCTTCTCCTCACTGGGCTAATGGGCAGAGCTACAGTGCTAGGTGCGGTCTACATTTCCCACAAAAGCCTAATTCACCCCAGCTGAGCTACATAGCCTATATACTATATCCACAATAAATATAAATATATATACTGGGACGGTCGTAGCGTTGGGTGGGAGGCCGTCCCCACGGTTCCCGGGCCCGGGCTTGGCCAATCCCTGTAGGGCTATAAGAGGCCTCCTACTACAGGTGATCTGGGGGCGTGGTCTGTTACCTGGATGTTGAAACAGCAGAGCTGAGGAGAGAGCTCTGGCCCCCAAGAGGCTGAGGGAAGCCTATGCCCTTTGAGACCTGAGATGCTTTTGGTGGTACTGGACGCTAGGTCCAGGCCACATATAGAGAGGGACTAACTTGTGTAGTCAGTGGCCAGACGGCCTGAGGGTTTTGTTTGTATTGTGTGTGTCTGTTGTGCCCTAATAAAGCTGGTTGAGGCCAGTTTAACACTGCTTCCTTGGAGTTGGAGTAAGTTTGTGCCATTCCGCTTACCCAGGCGGCGATCCAGGAGCCAAGAACCCCCCAGGACGGTCCCGGAGGGCGTCCAAGCATGAGTGAGGCGCTACAATATATATGGTATGAGGGACGGCTCTACAGAGTAGAAAGGAGACTGAAAGCTTACAAAACACACAACACACATATATATATTTATAATATATAAAATATATATATTTTATTATATATATATATAACATATAAAATAAAGTATATAATAAATAAATTTATACATATATATTGTAAAATATATATACATGTATACAAATATATATGTATACATATATGTATAATATATATATATAAATTGTATACCCTATATATATATATATATATGCAAATATACATATATGTATATAATATAAATTATACATTGTTTTACAAAATTATATATAAAATGTGTATATATATATACATGTATACGTATATATATATGTATATATAAATAATATATATATACATGTATACATAAAATGTATACATATTTTAAAATGTGTATAATTATATATATATTGTTAATTGTATGTTAATATATAAATATATACAATATATACACATATATATATATACACATATATATATGTATACATGTATATATTGTAATACATGTATATATAAATATTTATATATACATATATATATATGTACACATATATATATATGTATACATGTATATATATATACACATATATATATGTATACATATATATATTTATATATATATATAAAATATATTTAACATATATATATTTTGTATACATATATGTATACATAAAAATTATATGTATCATATATATATGTATACATACACTCACCGGCCACTTTATTAGGTAACACCATGCTAGTAACGGTTTTGGGCCCCCATTTGCCTTCAAACTGCCTCAATTCTTCGTGGCATAGATTCAAAAAGGTGCTGGAAGCTTTCCTCAGAGATTTGCCCAATGACATGATGGCAACAATTTTTCCCGCAGATTTGTCGGCTGCACCCCATATGCGAACCTCCCTTCCCCCACACCCCCAAAGATCTCTATTGGATTGAGACTGGTCTGTGGGGGCCATTTGATACAGTAACGCTTTGCCCATTTCAAAAACCCATCTGAGATTTTTTCCAGTTTTATGACGGGGCCATTATCCTCTGAAAGTACCATCAATTTGGGGGGTTTCATTGTGGTCATAAAGGGATGACATGGTCACAACAATACTCAGGTAGGCTTGGCGTTGCAACGATGCTAAATTTGGCCCAAAGGGGCCCAAAGAGTCCCAAAAAATATTCCCCACCCCCATAACCACCCCCCCACCTGAACCGTTGAACAAGGCAGGATGATCCATGCTTTCATGTTTTTTTGACGCCAAAATTCTACCCTACCATCCAATGTTTGCAGCAAAACGAGCTCATCAGAAAAAAGGGCAAATTTTTTTTCCCAACTCACGCCAAATTTTCGATGAGCTTGGGGAAAAATTTGGGGCCCAGTTTTCCCTTTTTTAGCTAAAGGAGGGCACCCGGGGTGGTCTTCTCTGCTGTGCCCCCTCCCCAAAATTCGCCGTACTGTGCGTTAAATGCTCTTCTGCCTACCTTGGTTTAAAAGGTGGGAATTTATCACTGTTGCCTTTCTATCACTCGAACCATCCTGCCCATTCTTTTACCCTGGGATCAACAAGGCATTTCCGGGCCCCAGGGCTCCGCTCACTGGATGTTTTTTCTTTTTCGGACCCTTCTCTTTTAAAAACCAAAATGGTTTTTGTGTGAAAATCCCGAAGATCACAGTTTTTTGAAAACCAACCACCCTTCGGCACCCAAAAACCATCCACGTTTAAAGGCCCCCAATCACCTTTCTTCCCAAAAAACCGGTTTGACTGCAGGAGATTGTCTTGACCTGCTACATGCCTAAATGCACTGATGCCGCCTGTATTGGCTGATAGAAAATTTAAGTTAACAAGCATTGGGCAGGTTAACCTAAAAAGTGGGCCGTGAGTGTATATAATTTAATATAATACATATATGATACTATATATATAATATATATATATATAAGTAACATGTAATAAATAAAATAAATATGAAAACAATATATTTTATAATATACATATTATATAATATATATTATATTAAAACATATATATAATAATACATATATATAAGTAAATAAAAAATTAATATATATATAATTATATATATATAATAAAAATAAATTATAGGGTTTGTGTTGTGTGTGAAAACTTTTCAGTCCCCTTTTCTACTCTGTAGACCGTCCCCATACCAAATCTGTCACCGACTGAGTAACCCCAAACTGCTCAGTTATGTCACCTAACCGGAATAACTCCAGAGCCCCCCTCTTCCTGTAGGAATTTTGCTTTAAAGGGGCCATTTTGTTCTTTTATTATGATTCTCCCCTATACCAAAACGAGCAGACTTTACTATTTAAAGGAATTTAGGATTTTTTTCCTTATTACATGTAGTTTATCTATTTCGTTTTCTTCTTTTCCCGTAGAACCCCTTTAATGTGGTAAGGACATGACAGCGTTAGGACTGAGTGGGTGGCAAAAATGACTAGCAGGGGCAAGAAAACATGCTGGGGAAGCAAAATGTCAGCCTGGTACATTATAATTCTGTACCTTAACTGTACTTGACATAACTATATTCATTATGTCTAACAAAACATCCTGCAGTGATGTTCTTTCTTCCGCTATCACTACTAACACCAAAAAAACAAGTCTTCCTTGAAAAGACTAGACTTATTATGTGTCACTAAAGCAGCAGTGGCAAATTATGTCTCTGATTACAGAAAAGATGTTGCTAAATCTCTGCTATTTTTTTCACTTAAATGAAGATGGAAGCAGACATGTTTCTGTTAACAAAAACATGCCTTAACCCATTAAAGAATCAGCCAGTTTTGGATTTCTGCCTTAGTGCATTTGGTCAAGAATATCATTGCTTTATTAAAATGTTGATGTAACTGTGAAGGCTTGGCTGATAAAACTGGTGGTGGATTTTAGACAAGCATAGACTCCCAGTACGGTCACTGCTCCAGAATTGTTGTTTCATGCGCAATACAATTATTTACTAAACACAAGTTTTTCAATTTTGAAAATAAAAAAGCAGGAGACTTCATGGGGGCGCGCGTAGCGCCCCGGGTGGAAAAAAATTTGCATGGACACGGCCCATCTTTCTTTTTTAATGCCACTCCCCCCAAAAAAGCCAACACCCACCCCAAACCTAACTGCATAACGGTTTTGGGAAAAAAGCCAGGTAATGCCCTTATACCGGTACCCCCCCCCCATAACCGGGTAGTCCCCTTACGGGCCCCGGAAATTTGCCCCCTTGAAACCGGGGAAAAGCCAAAAATTTGTACCGGTAGATCCCCCCCCATTGTTAGCCAGGTAGGTGCCCCCCTTTTTTTAAGCCGGGTGGGTTTCCCCCCCTTTTGTTAGCCAGGAATTGCCCCCATTTTTAGCCGGGTAGTGCCCCCACTTTAGCCGGGAGTGCCCCATCGTTAGCCCAGGTATTGCCCCCATTTGTTCCGGGGGATGCCCCCATTGGTTCCCCAGGTAGATTTTCCCCTTTGGGTTGCCGGGTTAGATTCCCCCCTTTCCAGGTAGTGCCCCCCATCTGTTAGCCAGGTAGTGCCCCCATCTTTTAAACCGGGGTTTTAGTGCCCCCATCTTTTAAACCAGTAATCCCCCATCGTTAGCCAGGTATCCCCCATCTGTTAGCCGGGTAGTCCCCCCATCTTTACAGGTAGTCCCCCCCATCTGTTAGCCAGGTATCCCCCTCTGTTCCAGGTAGTCCCCCTCTTTTGCAGTAGGCCCCCTCTTTGCCGGGTAGTGCCCCTTCTTTTTGCCGGGATGCCCCCTTTTAGCCGGGTTGCCCCCATCGTTAGCCAGGTATCCCCCAACGTTACCCAGGTAGCCCCCCCTTTGTTCCCAGGAGTCCCCCCTGTTGCCGGGGAGTGCCCCTTTGTTGCCAGGTATTGCCCCCTGTTAGCCAGGTAACCCCCCAAAAGCAAATAAAAATAAAATAATAAAATCCACTTCCCTTTACCAGGCTCCCAGCGCGGCCACCCCTCCCCATCTTTCAGGGCGCGGGGGGAAGGGGAGCACCGCGCGTCACTCCCCTGCACCGCGCGTCACTTCCCCCCTGCGTCGCTGCCCGTATGTGCGGCCACACCCCCGGCCCCGTACATACAGGGGGGGGAGGGGAGGGGACGACCCCTCCTCCCCCTCCCCGCACAGTGAGCCCGAGGGGGGGTGAGGGGCCGCTGGGGCCCCTTTTCACCCGCCGTAGGAGGGGTCCGCGGCGCAAGATACGCACCAGCGCTACTCTTGCGCCGCGGGTTTTTTAAAAGGGCCCCCCGCCCCTGCAGGCGGCGGGAGGAATGCCAACTCCCCCGGGAGGGCGGGAGGGGACCCCAAATAGCGGGACCCCCCCGCCAAAAACGGGAGAGTTGGCATGTATGCTAAACAGACATATCAGGAGATGCATATGTCCTCTGCATGGACCGACACAAAGACATTCTAGGAACATCTAAAGGCTGTGGATATCCTGGCACCTGTTCATTTGCATCTGAGGTCGAATTCACATTGTGTTTGGGGCATCCGTGATAATAGTGTAAAGATGTATCCCAACGGATACTAAGGGAGAAAGAAGGGACAGCCACAGAGGAGCCATATACCTCTTTAGGGCAAACAAAGTCCTAATTGGACTATGTTTGCCCTATTTAGCGAAATGTGTCTGGTTTCTGCACCAGACACATTATACACACTGGGGCAGAATTATCAAGGCAGTTGCGCCAGAATTCTGGCTTCATTTGCACCAAAAACAAGCTTTTCGCCACATTTACTATGTGTTTTAGACAGTATCAGGTGCCTCTGTGCCTCATTCGACAAAGGGGCGTGGTTTCATGGAAAGGAGCGTGGCCTAAATGCGACAAAAAATGCGCCCGAATCTGCGACCAAATTCTGCCGTAAAAGTAAGCCAACTTAAAGATGGTACAAACTTAGACTAGACAATTCTAACCTGCGGCAAACTTATCAACACTATGATAAATGTGGCACAGTGTAAGACTGCCTAGTCTAAGTTTACACGGTCTAAAAGTAAGACACTATTGATAAATCTGCCGCACTATGTTTATGGATACCATAAACGCTTTCTGAAAACGCAACATGAATGTGGTCTTAAAGAGAACCTGTCACATAGATTATGCCCCCCTTGCTGAGGACAGCACAAGCCAGTGTCAGACCTGCTGTTTCCAGTGCTGTGTCCCTTATTCTGTAAAATGCTGGAGTTTTCGTGTATTTAATGCTCAAATCTGCAGTTTTCAGCCAGAAGAGTCATTCGAAGAGTCCTTCAGAGTGTCAGTTTTTTTCAAACCCCGCCCACCTGAGGCTAGCCCCGCCCACCCCAACTGACAAACCTATTACTTTGAATAGGTAGAAACATGTGAATAACTGTCAGTGGGCGGAGCTAGCCTTTGGTGGGTGGAGCTAACATCTGCTCATGAATAAGATTTGAGGGGTAAATGCTCTAAAACTGCTGCATCTTACAGAATAAGGGGCACAGTGCTGGAAACAGCAGGTCTGACACTAGCTTGTACTGCCCTCAGTAAGGGGGGCATAACCTATGTGACAGGTTCCCTTTAAATGTAATAATGAACCACCTAAATTACCAATCATTTTTCTTATGTAAAGTCTGTGGAACTCCTTTACATAGCTGGTTGTCTTGCTGCTTCTGAAATAGATCTGAAAGAATTCTGTTCCTGGATGAGTCACTTCTTTCTGGTATCATAAGTAAATATAGCAGCACTGGAGGGAGGACAAGTTGTACATTGCAAATTAGATTGTGGAGTGGCAAAAATGCATTTAGGTTTCAGGGAAAGCAGTTCCCACAAGCACATACAGGAGGGAGATGGAAATCACACAGGTTGTGAATGAGTATAGAGAAAAAGTCTTGAACCAAGGGCAGATTGCAAATTGAATACCAGGGAGCTTAAAGGGATAAAACTGTAGCCTGAAACTTAGTGCTTATTTACATCATGTTTTCTAGCTCCATCACAGGTATCTATTGGGATACCATAAGAAAGATATCCTGACGAATAGCCATAGGAAACAATAGGGAAGACGAAGTCTCTTTTGGACTATGTTTGCTCTATTTTCCATTAGTAGACGTGTTATGTGCGAAATACAAAAGTGGTCTATTTTTTTTTGTCAAGGTATCCTAATGAATGCTTGCAACAGAGCCAGGAAACTTGATGTGAATTGGGCCTTTACAGCAACTTCTCAGTGCAAACTCAAGATAACCACAAACAAAAGTAAAATTCTTAGGTTTCTGTGTTAAAAGTCTATAGTGTTCTTGACCCTTCATGCATTTGGACGTAACCATACATCCATATTCAGCAGGGATCAGAGCCATCTAGCTTAGATGCCATGGCGATCGCGTCGGTGTCGCAGCTCCGTTTCTCCTCCCGATCGCCCACCCCCCTGCGATATAATCTTGGGGGGGGGATGTTTGGCTGCCATGCAACCCAGTGGTCTCATACAGGCCTCCATAGCTGCTATGTTGGTACACTTACTACACCCTGCCATAGGTAATGAATGAAAAGCCTGTATACGACAGTACAGTAGTACTGCTGTATATAGGACGAGCCGCTTTTAAGACATTCACTTACATTACAGAAAGAAGCCAGAGTTACAAGAAATTTTTGGGTGAATATTAGACTTACCATTGAGTGTTCCACAAATAGGGTTTTCAATCAGTTGATCTTTGCATATGCTGTGTGTTAGTTCCCCAGCTTTTACGTATGGTAATACATGTATACATAAAGGAGAACTACATGCAGTTTGCTGACATCATTAGTGCAAGTCTTGACTTCTGCACTGTATTCCTGGAATGGTCTTAGAATGCCAGGCTTCGGTCAGTCAGCATTGTCTGGTTCTGACCATGTGACAGACACTAAATACTTGCCATTATGTACATTCTGCACATTGCCTTCTACACTAGACCTGGGCATTGTGTTGCCAATGGGCCACATCCGGCCTCTAACTAGCTCTGACCAGACCGCGTGAGATTTCCCGCCATTACATGCAACTCGGTAGCCTCCAGCGCCATTCGCCGACAGTGGCGTGTACCATGAATGCCACTGTGTTCATGCACTTTTAAAAGGATTACATTAAAGTCTTTGAATTTTTAATGCACCCATTACTCCACTTTATTCATTGAATCATGTTTGTGTGTGCAATAATCTATATGGCTTGGTGGGAGACACATTATATATTTCATCAAAACAACCCGTTCTTTTCTGGTTATTTTGGGTGGCTGGTGTGACGGCCATACCAGGCCTAAAATGGTATTTTAATAGGAATACATTTGGATCGTCTTTAACTTTTTCAATTGATGTGGAATCCATTTCTTTTTTGGACTTAAAGGGGATTTCTCGCTACAAAGATTGCTTTTTATGTTAAAAATCTTGCAAAAACAAGTCACTTTGCAATATGTGTCCATTAACCGTGTTCTACCTATTCTGAGATATCCCCTCTTGTATGGGCTGCATCAGCTCTTCCGGTCACTATAGCTACAGACCTGTTCAATCTCTCCTGATAGGCTGCCAGCACTGGTTGCTATAGCTACAGACCTGGCTTCTACTGCAGCGTAGTAGAAGCCAGTAAACACGCCCCTAAAGTCAAACTGAAACCAAGAAAACAGGACTGAGGTAAGATGAATCAATGTAGTGAGACAACCCCTTTAACATTGACTGGGAATACTATTTTACAATGTATAAAAACAAAAACGTTTTGCATGAATACAGCAGACAACATGACTCTGCACACTCGATCCTGTCATTTCCTCCACACAATTAAAAGTGTCCCCATAGGTGAACATACAGTATTAGATTAAAAAAGAATTGTTCTAGAAATTAGGAATTTGTTCAACAATCTCAAGCCCTATCCATTATGCTGCAGCAACGTAGCTATCCAAATTGGATGGTTACGTGTTGCTAGTAATAAAGTTTCCAAAATACAGAGAAAAAGGTTATTCACACCTAATCCTAGTAAATATAAAACAAAATCTACACAAGTATTTTCTACACCCTATTCTGAGGAATTTAAAGGGATTTTATCGCTACAAAGATCATATCTCAGATTATGGGGACGGTAAAAATAAACAGTTTTGCAATTGGGTTGCATTTCCTCAGTCACTTAGTATAGTAAATATAAACTTTTCTGTGCATCTGTTTTCTATTTCTGCTGCTGCTAGGCGGGACATGCCCCATTTTCCGTGATTGGCTATTCGGGACACGCCCCCGGACGGATTCCGCCCTAGACATTCCCCCTGCACTGTGATTGGCTGACTGACATTTCATTCAGCCTGTTGGGATACGCCTCAGACAGGAAACGTCCCGGACACGCCCCCTGCGCTGTGATTGGCTGCCTGCACACTCTGTGTTTATTCCCCTCTGAGCTGTTAAAACCGAAAGTCAAACCAGCTATGTGAGAGGGCTGCTGGCTGTATACTCATCACCCAGCTCTAAGGTGAATGATCTGACTAATTACTGACTGTTTAACTCACAGATCCCTTTATATAACACAGTCTTATGTCCTGTGCTCCCTCCATATAACACAGTCTTATGTCCTGTGTTCCCTCCATATAACACAGTCACACAGCCTCCTGCCTGATAACAGAGGGGGAGGAGGGGAGGGCAGTGTGCATTCCTCACATGTGTTTCATCAGTTCAGGCTGTGTGTATAACTGGTTATAGCACAGCAAGGAGCTTGTGGAGCCTGGAGATGAAGGCTCTGCAGACACAAGAAAACACTTCAGGAAGCTGCAGATCTGTTCTGTCCAGGCAATCTTCCCCTTCTACTGCAAATACAGAATGATGATGTCACAGCTCTTCAGTGAGGAGAGACACGCCTGCTGAGAGACTTGCCCCTGGATTTCAAATTCAATCTCATAGAATTAGCTAAAGAGCTCGAACACTTCAAATGATAAAACCCCTTTAAGGACCTTTCTCATATATTTTATAAAAATCTATTGATGTTATACAATGATCCTGCACATTATCCGGTCCTTCAAAATGGTTGTAGGTGTGCATCCAGAAGAGCTGTAACCCTAGGCAACACTCTCTCCATCTACGCTCCCTATAATCAATGATCATAAACCTTCCTGACTTACATTAGGGTTGTTTTAAATGCAAACATTCTAAGGGGCCGTTCACACGGCGTTTTTGGATTCGATTTTCGATCTGTGTTGGATCCGAAAATCGCATCCAAAAACGCATTGACGATCGGATCCTAAACGGATCCAACATGTATCCAACACGCAGCTGTGTGTTTGGATACGTTTTGGATGCAGCAGGATCGCACCCTATAGTTTAACTCCTTAACGACCGACCACCGTCTTTTGACGGTGGGCATTTCAGGTCGTTCGTTAGCAGCGACGTCTTTTGGCATCGCTGCAGACATTGGAGTTGGCGGCTCCGGGCGCCGCAGCAGCGCTGTGTACGGGACTGTAGTACACAGCGCTGATCCCAGCGCACCTCCTGCAGGCACCGGGGAGCGGGGGAAACCTCCGCTCCCCGGTTCTTTAAAACATTGATTGCCGCAGTTCGTCATCACAGCGCAGTCAAAGGGTTTCCCTGCTCTGTCGGGTGAGCACTGTGTGCTGTCCTGATCACTGCCTGTGTCAGACTGACACAGATTATAAATATTTTTAACAAGTGTAAAAAAAAAAGTTATTCCTTCATGGGATTTAAAAAAAAAGTAAAAAACTGTGTAAAAAAATAAAAATAAATAAATAATAAAATAAAAATATTTAATAAAAAATAATTGTGCATACATTACACACACAAAAAACCTTACGCATATTAGGTATCCACACGACCGTAATAACCTGTAGAATTAATCTAACAAGTTATTAAATGTAAAATTTGAATGGTGTAAAAAAGAAAAAAAAAAATGTAAAAAAAAATTTTAAAAAAATTCTGCAATTATTTATAAGTGAATTTAAACTATTCCCCCATAAAGTACAACTTGTCTTGAATAAAACGAAGCCTCATACGACTGCGTCATTGAAAAAATAAAAAAGTTACAACTGTTGAAACGCATGGAGGCAAAAACTAAAAAAAAATGTTCTGGTCATTAACTACTTTTCAGGCGTGCAGCTTAAGGGGTTAAAATAGGGCTCCTGCAGCATCTTTTGGATCAAGAATTGACATGTCAATTCTTGGAATGGATCCGAAAGACGCAATGAGACCCGCAGCGGAGATCACTCGCGTGAATGTCGATGCGCGTTTCATACTAAAAGCAATGTAAATCACATTGCTCACTGTTAGATACATGCCTGCGTCCATTTGGGGTCTGACAGACGGATCCAAACACGTATCTAAAAACGTATTTTCCCATGGACTCAACACGCTGTGTGAATATACCTTAAGTGCATTTGTTGCAAATGTATTAATATTTCTAAAAGTATCAAATAAGAAGTTATATAAACTGCAACACTATGTATATAGTATATCTTATTGCTTGCAATGGATGCTGCATTCAACACGTTGGAAGTACTTCATGTCATTTAAAAGTGAGGATTCGTCGCCACCTCTCAGATACAGTACACACTGTGTGAACATGTGCCAGATTTCAGCAGTTTCAACACACTGTGTTTCTGTTCATGATAGAGATACATCTTTAACCATTTAAGGTATAGAACGAGTTGCTATTCCTAAGAGAGGTGAACACCATATGCACAAACTTCGTAATCGAGAAGCATATTGGATATTTTTACTAAAAACGTATGCTCCATACGGGTTAAACCAACGTACTGATTTAATTTTGAACTATTAAAAGTCTGTTTATATTGTTCCTACCATATGTATTTGAGAAATACATAGTATTTATACAGATTTATATGTACAGATTTTAAATGTTATGTGATATGTGATGACATCCCTGTTTTGGGATTGGATACCACTTCTATTTTATTCATTTCACTTCTGTAGTCAAATATGCTATGGTTAACCACTTAAGCCGAACGTACTTAATGACCAGCACATTTTTTTAGTTTTTGCCTCCTTGTGTTTCCAACAGTCGTAACTTTTTCATTTTTTCAATACCTCGGTTGGATGAGACCTCATTTTATTCGGGACAAGTTGTACTTTTTGGAGGAATAGTTTAAGTTCACTTATAAACTATTGCAGAATTTGTTTTAAATTTTTTTTTTTAAATTTTTTTTTTATACCATTCATATTTCACACTTAATAACTTGTTAGATTAATTTTACAGATTAATATGATCGTGTGGATACCTAATATGTTTAGGTGTGTGTGTGTGTGTGTGTGTGTGTGTGATGTATGCAGAAGTATTTATTTTAATTTTATTTTCATTTTTTTTTCCTTTTTTTTTTTTTAAATCCCATGAAGGGATAACGTGTTACATTTTTTTACACTTTGTAATGGATTAGCATATGTATAGATACTAATACCTTATAATCTGTGTCAGTTTGACACAGGCAGCGATCGGGGTAGCACACAGTCTGCCCTGATCGCTGTCTCCTTAGGGTATGTTCACACGGCGTGATCAGTCCATGTGAACATACATTATTAGATGCATGTTTGGATCCGTCCAAACAGACCCAAACACACATCAAGCAATGAGCAGTGTGATTTTACATTGCTTGCAATGTAAAACACATATCGGTGTTCAGACAAGTGACCGCCGATGCGCGTCTCATGGTGTCTTTCGGATCCATTCTAAGGCCATGTTCACACGGCTTAAAATGGGCCATATTTCGGTCCGTAATTACGCGCCGAAGTGCGCAAATTACGGGCTGAAAACGGCCCATTCATTACGGTAATTCACAGTTCTCATAGAGAACTATGGATTACGTCACCTCTCCCCGCCCGGCGAAGCCGCCGGGCGGGGAGAAAATTGACATGTGAATTACTAGCCGCAAATACGCGCCGCTAGCAATTCAAGTCTATGGGCCGGCGAAGTGCCGGCCCCCTGCTCAGTCCCCCGCTCCCGCCCCGCCCCCGGTCACACGGCGTAATTGCGGGGCGTAATTACGCCCTGCAAATACACCGTGTGAACATAGCCTAAGAATTCACAAATCAATTTTTGATCCGAAAGATGCAGCAGGCACCCTATTTAAAACTACTAGCTGCAGCCAAAACGCATCCAAACACGCATCTGCGTGTTGGATGCATTTTGGATCCGACTGATGCTGCGTTTTTGGATGCAATTTTCGGATCCAAAAATGCCATGCGAACATACCCTAACACAGACAGCTCTGGGGCTAGTCGAGGTCCCCAGGGCTGACTGTGCAGCCATTCCCTGGGCTCTGTCGGGTCACCGGAAGCCCCGGTCACCCGACAGAGCAGGGGAAAGCCCTTTGGTTATGCTGCAGTCACGAACCGTGGCATACAAATGGTTAAGTGCTGGGTAGCGGAGGTTTGCGCTGGGAACAGGGCTGTGCAGCACAGCCCTGCAACCGGCTGTGCTGCGGCGCCGCAAACCCCATTGTCTGCAGCGACGTCAAAAAACCGTCGAACCCCGATGTCAAAATTAGCGGGCGGTCGTTAAGGGGTTAAGGGCATATGTTGCCTGAAACACGTAACAATGACTACCTGTTTGTATGGTATCTGCCTTTAACGTTAGGGAATAAAGGTGATTATTTTATAAGAATGCTGGAATCGTATCGTACGTTTGTTTGTTTTTTTTGTCTGTTTGGCACACGATTCACTAGGTACAGCGCGGGTAGAGGTTCAAGTGCGGGGTCGCCCTTTTCGGGACGGTTGCCCTGTATAGGCAGGATAAGCCAGGGTGAGACTAAAGCCCCCCTTACAGTAGCTTGGTGAGAAGGCAACCACTGTTGCAATTATTAGAAAATGGAAGACACATGAGAGGACTGTCAATCTTCCTCGGTCTGGGGCTCCATGCAAGATCTTGCCTCGTGGGTTAAGAATGATTGTGAGAAAGGTCAGGAATCAGCCCAGAACTATACGGGAGGACCTGGTCAGTGACCTGAGCAGAGCTGGGACTACAGTTTCAAAGAGTACTGATAGTAACACACTACGCCAACATGGATTAAAATCCTGCACGCAAAATCTCGCTGCTCATACCAGAACATGTCCAAGCCAGTTTGAAGTTCACCAATGTCCATCTGGATGATCCAGAGGAGGCATGGGAGAAGGTCATGTGGTCAGACGAGACTAAAATATAACTTTTTGGTATCAACTCCAATCTCCGTGTTTGGAGGAAGAAGAAGGATGAACCCCAAGAACACCGTCCCTACTGTGAAGCATGGGAGTGGAAACATCATACTTTTGAGGTGCTTTTCTTCAAAGGGGACAGGACAACTCATTATGGAGGAGATGTATGGGGTATGTATCGCAAGATTTTGGTCAACACTTCCTCCTCAGTAAGAGCATTGAAGATGGTTTGGCTGGGTCTTACAGGACAATGCCCAAACATTACACATAGCAACTATGGGAGTGGCTCATAGGAGAATTCAAAGCCCTGGAGTAGCCTAGCCATTCCAAGACTTAACCATCAAAATCTTAGAGGAGATAAACATGTAGTTAGTGACAGCCATTAACCAGAAAATCGGGAAAGATCTGTATGAGAGTGGTAAAAATCCCTTGCGCAGCTGTGCAATCTGGTTTAGAAACTACAGAAATATCTGACTCTTAATTGCAAACAAGTTTGTACAATATTAAGTTTGTTTTTCTAATGTATCAAAACCGATTCATGCAATAAATGCAAATTAATTATTTAAAAAATCAGTCACAATGTGTTTTCTGGATTCTTTGTAACTTTTCTTATTTTAACCCACTGGTATACACAACACTCACACATTATATGTATAAATTATATATTTCAAGAGAAATTCGCAGCACTCACAATGCGATAGTGAAATAATGTGTTGTTTATTCCAATATCAAACACGTGTCGGCCTCTTACAGAGCCGTTTGAAACAAACATGGCTCAGTTACACCAGTTCTGGAGGAATGGGACAAAATTCCTACCAACTATTGTGAAAGGATATCCAAAACATTTGACCCAAGTCATACAGTTTAAGGGCAATGCTACCAAATACTAATGAAATGTATGTAAACTTTTGACTTTGCAGAAAGTTATAAAATGACTTAAAATGTCATCTCTCTCATTATTCTGACATTTGGCAAATATAAATAGTTTTGATAATCCTAACTGACCTAAAACGAGTAAGGTTTATTCTACCTTTGTCTTGGCAGCTCATAGCTTCACATGGCTTTCAATACCATCTATATGCTGATAACACCCAACTCTACATCTCTGGCCCGGATGTCACCTCTCTTCTCTCCCATATCCCAGATTGTCTATCGTCTGTTTCCTCCTTCTTCTCCTCACGTCTCCTAAAACTAAACGTGGAGAAAACTGAATTTATTATCTTCCCACCGTCCCACTCTATTCCTCCACCTGATCTCTCTATCACTGTCAATGGCTACACTCTCTCACCAGCACCACAGGTCCGCTGCCTTGGGATAACCTTTGACTCCAATGTGTCCTTCAAACCACACATCCAAACCCTCACCTCTGCCTGTCACCCCACCTAAAAAATATTTCCCAAATCCGCTCATTTCTTAACTCTGAAAGCACAAAAATGCTTGTCCACACCCTCGTCATCTCCCGCCTCGACAACTGCAACATCCTTCTCAGTGGCCTCCCAGCTAGCACCCTTGCTCCCCTCCAAACCTTAACTCTGCTGCCCGTCTGATTCACCTCTCTCCTCGCTACTCCTCTGCCTCTCCCCTCTGCCAATCCCTTCACTGGCTACCCATTGCCCAGCGAATCCAGCTCAAGCTAGCAACTTTGACCTATAAGGCTCTCCACAACCTCTCCCCTTCATATATCTCTGCCTTAATCTCTAAATAACTCCACTCACGCAACCTTCGCTCCTCACAGGACCTTATCCCCTGCTCTCCTCTTATCACCTCCTCACATAACTGTCTCCAAGACTTCTCTTGTGCTTTCCCCACACTTTGAAACTCACTGCCTCAACACCTCAGACGCTCCCCTCTCTCACCGGCTTCAAACGTAACCTGAAAACCTACCTCTTCAGGATTGCCTATAACCAACATTAACCGTGTTGCACTGCTCTGCCCCACAAACATGTCTGCCCCTCACCTTCTGTCTCTTCACCCCTTCCCTGTAGATTGTAAGCCCTCATGGGCAGGGACCTCTCTCCCTCTGTACCAGTTGTTAGTCACTTATTGTCACTTTGTAATTGTTTGACCAATGTTATTCATGTACCCACCTGAAATGTACAGCGCCCTGGAATCAAGGGCGCTCCAAAATAAATTATAATAATAATAATAATAAATTTCATGTCAGACAGTGAGAAAAACATGTATATGTGTCTTTTTACATAGTGTATGTAAACTTTTGGTTTCATGGTTTCAACTGTGTATGTATGTATATATACATACAATGTAGTTACAATGTAACTCCAACCTGTTCAGTTATGAATTAACACTGATTGTGAATCAATTTCTCCTGCTGTTGTGCAAATGGAACAGACAACAGGTAGAACTGATGGCAATTAGCAAGACAATCCCTATAAAGGAGCGGTTCTGCAGGTGGTGACCACAGACCATTTCTCTGTTCTCATCCTTTATGGCTATGGTTTTGGTCAGTTTTGCATTTTGTCACTGCTCTCACCTCTAGAGGTAGCAGGCAGTGCAGCTCATTCAGGATGGCACATCAATGCGAGCTCTGGCAGGACTTTTAGCTGTGTCTGTCAGCACAGTGTCCAGAGCATGAAACAGCTACCAGGAGACAGGCCAGTACACCAGGAGATGTGGAGGAGGCAACAACCCAGCAGCAGGGCCGCTACCTCCTCCTTTGTGCAAGGAGAAACAGGAGGAGCAGTGCCAGAGCCCTGCAAAATGACCTCCAGCAGGCCACTAATATCCATGTGTCTGCTCAAACAGATTGTGCCAAATTTGCTATTTTCCCTCAATGGTGTCATGTGACATGTTAGTGTTACAGGTCTCAGGTGTGAATGAGGAGCAGGTCTGTTGAATTTGGTGTTATCGCTCTCACACTCTCTCATACTGGTCACTGGAAGTTTAACATGGCACCTTATGGCAAAGAACTGTCTGAGGATCTGAAAAAATACAAGAATTGTTGCTCTCCATATAGATGGTCTAGGCTACAAGAAGACCGCCAACACCCTGAAACTGAGCTACAACACGGTGGCCAAGACCATACAGCAGTTTAGCATCGCTGCAGAGGTTAAAGGGGTGGGGAGTCAGACTGTCAGTGCTGAGACCATACGCCGCACACTGCATCAAATTGGTCTGCATGGCTGTCGTCGCATAAGGAAGATACAGTTCATTGAGGGAATCATGAAAGCCAACATGTACTGTGATATAAGGAATCAAAACATGATCCCCTTCCTGTGGAAACTGGGCAGCAGGGCAGTATTCCAACATGATCACGATCCCAAACACACCTGCAAGACAACCTCTGCCTTGCTAAAGAAAATGAGGGTAAATGTACTGGATTGGCCAAACATGTCTCCAGACCTAAACCCTATTGAGCATCTGTGGAGCATCCTCAAACGGTGAAGGAGCACAAGGTCATGAAGGAGTTTAAGAGGGAATGTCATGGTTTTGGGCTGCATGAATGTTGCTGGGTGTGGAGAGCTACATTTCATTGAGGAAGCCATGAATGCAAACATGTACTGTGGCATACTGAAGCACAGCAGGATCCTCTACCTTTGAAAAATGGCCTGCATGATAATAACCCCAAACACACCTCCAAGATGACCACTGCCTTGCTAAAGAAAATGAGGGTAAAGGTGCTGGACTGGCCAAGCTTGTATCCAGACTTAAACCCTAATAAGCATCTGTGAGGCATCCTCAAATGGAAGGTAGAGGAGCACAAGGTCTCTAACATCCATCAGCTCCATGCTGGTTCTCATGGGCAAGTAGAAGAGGATTCCAGTGGTAACCTGTGAAGCTCTAGTGAACTCCATGCCCATGAGAACTAAGGCAGAGCTGGAAAATAATGGTGACCACACAAAATATTGACACTTTGCGCACAATTTCTCCATTTTAACTTAAGGGTGTACTCACTTTTGTTGCCAGCGGTTTAGACACTAATGGGTGTGTTTACACTGTGACACAAGCTGTACACTGACTACTTTACATTGTATCAAAGTGTCATATCTTCAGCGTTGTCTCATGAAAAGTTCTGATACAATATCTACAAAAATGTGAGCGGTGTTCTCCTTTTTGCAAGATACTCTGTGTGTGTATATATATATATATATATATATATATATATATATATATATATATACACTCCCTACACTTCAGCACTTATCTGTATATAGATGTACTGTTGTGGCAGGTTCATCCGATTTTTATGTAAAGCACTCCATATTTATGTCACATGGCTGGCCCTTTGTAAACCTAGCACTTCTTACCCTTCGTTTCACCCATTATTATTATTATTATTATTATTATTAACATTTATTTTAAAGCGCCATTGATTCTATGGCGCTGTACATTTGAGGGGGGTCACATACATGATATGTCAAGTGAGTACAATAATGACAATGAATGACGTATAACTGGTACAGAGGGAGAGAGGACCCTGCCCGCGAAGGCTTACAATCTACAAGGAGGAGGGAAGAGACAGGAGGAGAGGGGCAGACATGTTTGTGGGGTAGTACAGTGGCAGCAGGGTTATTGTAGGTTATAGGCAATCCTGAAGAAATGGGTTTTCAGGTTGCTTTTGAAGCTGGTGAGAGTGGCAGAGAGTCTGATGTGTTGGGGCAGTGCATTCCAGAGTGTGGGGGAAGCGCGAGAGAAGTCTTGGAGACGGTTATGTGAGGAGCTGATAAGGGGAGAGCAGAAAAGAAGGTCCTGTGAGGAGCGGAGATTGCGTGAGGGGAGATATCTGGAGATTTGGGCAGAGATGTATGGAGGGGAGAGGTCATGGAGAGCCTTGTAGGTCATGGTTAGCAACTTGAAATTAATTCGCTGAGCTATTGGTAGCCAGTGAAGGGATTAACAGAGGGGAGAGGCAGAGGAGTAGTGAGGAGAGAGGTGGATAAGTCGGGCAGCAGAGTTGAGAATGGTTTGAAGGGGAGCAAGAGTGCTAGATGGGAGGCCACAGAGAAGGATGTTGCAGTAGTCAAGGCGGGAGATGACAAGGGCATGGACGAGCATTTTTGTGGTGTCGAAGTTGAGGAACGAATACACCCTAATAGATTGTAAGCTCTTGCGAGCAGGGCCCTCACACCTTGTGTCTCATCTGTAAGTAGCTTTTCACTGTATAATGTCTGTCTTTTTGTCTGAACCTATAAACTATAAATTGTAAAGTGCTGCGGAATATGTTGGCGCTATATATAGGTTATTAATATATATACATATGTTTCATTTAGAAAATTTGCTATACAGAAAGATTAGAATGTGTGATGCAAAAGTTAATTTACAAGAAAAGAAGAGAATTGTAATCAGGAAATCTAAACAGCATAAAGATTACTGCTAATACACAGAAGAGCACAAATTGTGTCCCAGGTTTGTGTGACAGCAGTGTAGCGACACATCCACTGATAAGTCTATCTCCACTCACCATGTGTGATGGGGGGCGAATCTGCTGGCAAGCACATAATGTGATGTAAGCACTTAACAACAGAATTCCCTTTGTGCTGACAAGATGTTCCCGTTTCCAAGCTTCTGAGAGAAGACAATAAGCGGATTTTGCTTGGTGTTGCTGTCAAATATCGTGAACAATACAAGCAGCATAGAGATATATTGGCACTGTGTGAGGACAGGGGTGCTACTGATATCTTGCAGCTCAGGGAGAATTACATGTTTGCCAGATGTACTTCAAAAGCGTTTTATTTGTCCTACAGATCTATTGTAAGCACTGACATTTATACTGGACAACAGTGACAGCTTCTGCTTCGCTCTATAACAATGTTCATGGATTTAACTCTTTCCCATGAGTGATTTCGTTTACATAGCATTCGTTTTTCCCACCTTGCCCTACAAAAGCCATAACTTTTTATGTTTCCAGCCACAAATTCAAATGAGGGCTTATTTTTTGACTGATTAGTTTGTTTTTCATGGTGATATTTAATGTACTGTTCTTCATTTTACCCTTCTCCCCCCAAAAAAATAAATTAAAGTTTGGAATTGGAAAAAAATGAGGACAGTGAACCGAGCATACTCGCTTGGCTATATTTGGAACGCTCATAGAAATGAATGGGGAGGATGAGCACAGGTGCCATCCTCCCCATTCTCTAAGACGGTCAGCTCACAGCAAAAAGTGCTCAAAGTAAATATACCTACATACATACAGCGGGTGAAATAAGTATTTAACACATTACAAATTTCTAAGTAAATATATTTCTGAAGATGCTATTAACATGAAATTCTCACCAGATATCGGTAATAACCCATCCAATCCACACAGGCAAAGAAATCAAACCATAGATGACCATAAACTAAGTTATGTGTTATAATAAGAAATGACACATGGAAAAAGTACTGAACCCATGAAGAAAGAGGTGCAAAAAGCCATGGAAAGTCATGACACCAGCTGAAATCAGTAATTAGAAAGCAATCCTGCCACTTAAAGGGGCTGTCCCGCTACAAGGATTGCTTTTTATGTTAAAGATCTTGCAAAAACAAGTCACTTTGCAATATATGTCCATTAACAATGTCCTACCTATTGCTAGATATCTCCTCTTGTATGGGCTGCATCAGCTCCTCAGGTCGCTGTAGCTACAGATCTGTTTGATCTATCCTGAGAGGCTGCCAGCGCTGGTCGCTATAGCTACAGACCCAGTGTCCTCAGCAACTCATCCCTGCAGGCCAGTAAAGCCAGTAAATGCCTCTGAATTAAAAAATGAAACCGAGAAAACAGGACAGAGATAAGATGAATCGATGTAGTGAGACAACCCCTTTAATGAAAAATAATAACAGCTGGTTCAACTAATGACCAAAAAAAGATGGGTAAAACCAGTGAGTTGTCTCAAGATCTTCGCAATCATATTGTTGCAAAACATACTGGAAAATACTGAAAGAATATCATCTGGTCAGAAGAGTTTGAACTCTTTGGTGCAATAATACGTACCATGTTTGGAGGCCAAAAGGTGCTGCATACCTCCCCAAAAACACCAAACCAACAGTGACGTTTGGAGGTGGAAACATCATGGTTTGTGGAAGTTTTTCAGCATGTGGCACTGTAAAACTTCATATCATTGAATGAAGGATGAATGGACAAATGTACTGTGACATTCTTGATAAAAATCTGCTGCCATCTACCAGGATGATGAAGATGAAACAAGGGTGAACATTTCAGCAAGACCATGATCCCAAGCACACAGCCGAGGAAACTCTCAATTGGTTTCAGAGAAAGAAAATAATGCTGCTAGAAAGGCTGAGCCAATCACAAAATTGCAAACAGGCCGTAAACACCTCTGCACTCTCATATATACTTGTAACTTCATATTAGATTTTCTTCAAAGAAGCCATACAATATTCCGGTGATAAATATGATAACATTAAGTAGAAAATTCATAAAACCTGTGGTACTTCTAATTCTTAGTGTCCTTATTCCTTTGAATAGGCTTTCAGAGCAGTCCAAGTCATTATGGATAAGCTGCAAAGACAAATATATTCGCCATGAAGGCAACCGAAAGCCAGGTACAACGCTTCGGAGGCGGACCTCCTTTCTCAAGCAGCCGTCACAAAGGTTGACCGTCCCATTAGAGGCATACCTATATGTTACCTTTCCCAATCTTATTCCATAGGCAATCGGTCACATGACCATTAAAATTAAACTATTTGGTACCTGTATTCATAAAAAAGGTTAAAGGCTTTGTTTAAACCCTTTGAGTCCAATCTATGAATCCAGTATACTTCATGTTGAAGCAATCTGGATTTTTTTATGTTAACATCCACCGCAGGCACTTCCTCTACCACACACCATTTAGGTTCATGTACCTGGTGCCACACTTCACAGAAGTGTCGAGATACCGAAGTCTCACCAAAGCAAGTTAAATCCTCAATCTGAGGATTTCAGCTTTAGATTTAAAGGTATGTATTGATGAACGATGTTTGTTGATCCTAATCCTAACTGATCGACTGGACTGTTCCACATATACCGTGTTTTTCCAAAAATAAGACATGGTTTTATATTATTTTCATTTTCAAAAAAAAGGGCTAGCGCTTAATTTTGGAGGAGGGCTTATTTTTTTTTAACACAATGGGTACAGACACTGCATTCTGGGACATTTAGGGCCCCTCTCATTTCACATACTGGAAATATTAAAGGGGCGCTCTGGTTTCTATGGGCAACAAAGTGAGTATTAGACCAAAACAGTTTTCTTATACGTGGCCCTTAGTTCCTTGGCAGCTGTGGGGGGAAAAACACAAGTACCGCTGTATAAAAACCACAAACAGTAAAAACCTGTAGTCAAAAAACCCATGGGTGTGGTCTATTTTTCAGTGCCTTATCTTGAAAAGTGGGCATTCTGGGGAATACAAGTCCAAATCCCTTTAGCCCCCTTTTTTAAAGAAAAGGGATTGTTTGTGTGATTTTAAAGTGTGAGTGTATATGTATGTTTGTGTAATACATTAACTTTCACTTACACATTGCACTCATCCTGGGCTGAAGCCCTCCGAGTCATGTGACGCATCATCTCAGGTCCTT
This sequence comes from Phyllomedusa bahiana, assembly GCA_025379985.1. NCBI lineage: Eukaryota > Metazoa > Chordata > Amphibia > Anura > Hylidae > Phyllomedusa > Phyllomedusa bahiana. The sequence continues at coordinate 16,002 of JAODAL010010910.1, read as the reverse complement.
CACCCAAAAAACCTCCATTTAAAATTTTAAAGGGGGGTGGGCGGGGTTGGGAAAATGGCACTGCCAGGAAGGGGGGGGCATCAGGTGACATCACTCAGGAGATCTGAAAACAGGGCTTATTTTTGGGTGCTTAACACCGTTCAAAAGTTTAGTTTGGGGTACTTAGAAATGTCCCCTTTTTTTGAAAGAAAGCACGTTTTTTTTTCAATGAAACTAACTTAAATGAATCCGAAATCCCTCTTTACATTGTTAATGGGTAAATGACTATTTTAGTGCAAAAAGTTGGTTTTTTTATGCAAAAATTACATAGGTGTATAGGGCCTATTTGCAAAAACCATCATCCGTGTTCAATGTAATTTTGTGTTTTTTTAACTGTGTAAAAAGCTAGTGGATATTTTGAAAACCCTTTTAAAACCCCTTCTGCAAGTATGTTAGCACGCTATAACAGTTTTTTGCTAATTAGAAAGCTATAAAACTGACTTTCCTTTGAGAAATTGAGAATTGGACATTTCATTTGTTTTGGGTTTGATTAAATCTAAAAAAGGCCAAAAAAAGAGAACTTTCATGTGAAACTCGCAGTCTATTCTTGTGCTGGAGATGAAGTTTTCATGTGAGAAATTGCCAAGAAACTGAAGATTTCTTACAACAGTGTGTATACTCCCTTCAGAGGAGAGCCAAACGGGCTCTAACCAGAGTAGAAAAGAAGTGGGAGGGCCCCGCTGCACAACTGAGAAAAACAATCAAGACTTAGAGTCTCAGTTTGGAAATAAACGCCTCGGGGGTCCTAACTGGGCTTTTAAATAGTCCCCCGCAAAATGCAACATAACGTTACAGTGAAGAGGCGACTTGGGATGTGGCCCGGGGCGAAGGGCAAAAAAAAAAGCCTATCGGGAAACTGGCTAATAAAGGAAAAGATTAATATGGGCTAAAGAACACAGACATTGGACAGAGAAAAACTGGAAAAAAAGTGTTATAGACAGACAAATCGAAATTTGAGATGATTGGATCACACAGAAGAACATTTGTGAGACGCAGAACAACTGAAAAGATTCTGGAAGACTGCCTGAAACCATCTCACCAAAAAATCAAAGATTGGGACAGCACCGAAATTCCAAAATCTTCTATATCAAAGAAGACATGCAACAGACTGCTCCAAGGCAGGGTAGCCCAACCCACGCCAAACATATCTAAAAATATCCAAAGCAGGAACGTCAGCATAAAAATCTTCTTTTATTCAGAATCCAAAGTACAAAAATGCAATGTTTCAGCTCAAGAAAGACAAATAGAGCCTTTTTCAAGCACATTGAAGTGCAAGCGGGATAATGGTGGTTAAAAGATGTGGAAAAAGCCGGTCGGGTTGTTTTTAAACCCCCGATTGATCCCGCCGCTGCACTGGAAAGTTAAGGTTTTAAATGATTTCAGATGGGTTGCTGGTATTTTGTTTTATTATACACAGTAAGCCAAAAGTTTTGGACACACTTTCTCATTTTGGTTTTTTGTATTTTCTGACCCTAAAAAAAGTAGAAAACACACTGAAGGCATCAAAACTATGAATTTAAAAACATGTGAAATATTTTACTTAACAAAAAATGTGAAACAACGAAAATAGTCTAATTCTGGGTTCTTAAAAGTAGCCCCTTTGCTTGATTATCTTTGCAACCTTGGCTTTCTTTTGTGGCTTCAAAGGTAGTCACCTAAAAGGTTTTCCCAACATCTTGAAGGGTTTCCCAGAGATCCCTTCACCTTTGCCCCTTTTTGTTTTCACTCTGCGGTCCAGCTTACCCCAAAACCTCTCGATTGGGTTCGGTCTGGGACTGTAGACCCAGGTCATTTGGCATACACCCCATCATCTCCTTCTGGTAAAAATTTCCCTTACCGCTGGGGTGTTTGGGGTCACGCAACCGGATGGAATAGCAATGCCGCTGAAAGATGCTGTGGAAAACCTGCTGGGTCATTATTCCTTAAAATTTTTAAATAAATCCCCAACAGTGTCCCCAGCAAAGCACCCCCCCCCTTCCCCCCCCTGTTCACGGGGGAAAAACCCGGGCGTGAGTCCAACGGTCCCCTTTTTCTGCGTCGTACAAAAACACGGTGGTTGGAACCAAAGATCTAAAATTTTTGGACCCAAAACCCAAACACAGATTCCACTGGTCTAATGCCTTTCCCTTGTGTTCTTTAACCCGGGGGTCCCCAACCCAGCCCTCAAACCCCCCAAACGGGTCATTTTTTCTGGTTTTTCCTTAGCATTGCACAGGGATAAAATTAAATCACCTGGCAAAATTTAATTAGGCCAGTATTCTGTGGACATCCTAAAACATCCCTTTTTGGGGGGGTCCTGAGGACTGGAGTTGGGGAACACTGTTTTAGCCCACACTATCTTTCTACTTGTTTGCCTGTCCTTGGGGAAGGTTTTTCCTAGCAGCTATTTTACCATGAGCCTGCGCACACAGTCTCCTCTTAACGTTGTTGTAGAGATGTTCGCTCTAGAACTCTTGTGGGATTGACCTGGTCCTTTTAAATTTAGCTGTGTTAACCCCGATTTCTGGGCTGGGGATTCGGATGACTTTCCTCCCAAACAAGGTGACCTTTGGGCTTTCCCATCCTGGGGGTCCTCATGTGTCCCGTTTTTTTAGCGCTTGATGGTTTTTTCCCCTGCACTTGGGGGACTTTCAAAGTTTCCCCAAATTTTTTCGGGGCTGACCGTCATTTTTTTAAAGAAAGATGGCCCTCATTTTTTTTTTACTTAGGGGTTTTTTTTTAAAAGAAAAACAACAGTCCATCAGTAGGAAATCACTGTGTATCCACCCACTTTGAACAACCAATTGATGGTCCCAACCCCCTTTTTAAGGGAAGAAACCCACTTTTAAACCTGACAGGCACCTGTGAAAGGGAAAAAAATTTCCGGGGACTACCTCTTGTTCCATCAGGGAAAACAAAAGGGGCAAAGCAGTAAACAAAGCAAACGGTGGCTACTTTAAGAACCTGAATATAGACAATTTTCAGTTTTTTCAATTTTTTGTTTAATATATAATTTTCCCCATGTGTTTAATTTATATTTTTTATGCCTTCGTGTTTCTACTTTTTTATAGTCTGAAAAAAAAGAAAACTCTGAAAAGAGAAAGGTTTTGTCCAAACTTTTTGGGCTTTCTTAAAATATAATATTATATATATATAAATATTAGGGAAAAAAATAATAGTAATATAAAATATTATATATATTTATTTATATTTATTAAATAAAAATGTTTTACATGACCGGAAAATTTGGCCCACTTTAGATTGGTAAAATGTAAGGGTGGTTCCTCTTTCTATATAAATTGTGCATCACTTGCACTTATTAAACTTGAAAAAGGCTCTATTTGTCTTTTTCCCGAGCCTAACATTGCATTTTTGTACTTTTAAAATTTTGAATAAAAGAAAATTTTTATCTGCTCCCTACTTTGGATATTTTTGGCTAACGCCATCTGTCAAGCATGGTGGAGGTAATGTGGTGGTCTGGGGTTGCTTTGGTGCTGTTTAAGTGGGAGATTTGCACAAGGTAAAAGGGGATTTTGAATAAGGAAGGCTATCACTCCATTTTGCAACGCCGAGCCATACCTTGTGGACAGCACTTGATTGGAGCCAATTTCATCCTGCAACAGGACAATGACCCAAAGCACACCTCCAAATTATGCAAGAACTATTTAGGGAAGAAGCAGGCAGCTGGTATTCTATCTGTAATGGAGGGGCCAGTGCAGTCACCAGATCTCAACCCCATTGAGCTGCTGTGGGAGGACTTAGACCGTATGGTACGCAAAAAGTGCCCATCAAGTCAATCCAACTTGTGGGAGGGGCTTCTGCAAGCATGGGGTGAAATTTCTCCAGATTACTTCAGCAAATGAACGGCTAGAATGCCAAAGGTTTGCAATGCTGGAATTGCTGCAGAAGGGAGCATTCTTTGACGAAAGTGAACTTTGAAGTAGAAAATTATTATTTCAAGTAAAAATCATTATTTCTAACCTTGTCAATGTCTGGACTATATTTCTATTCATTTTGCAATTCATTTGATAAATAAAAGTAAGAATTTTCGGGGAAAACACAAAATTGTCTGGGTGACCCCAAACTTTTGAACGGTAGTGTAAAAAGTGAACGGTAGTGCAAAAAGTGAAATGGGCCCCCCAAGCTACCATGTGCCACTTGCAATGCTGGTATATCCTTATTTGGCAGGAGGACATCTGGGCCCCCTCAGGCTGCAGGGCCCGGTAGCGACTGCTACCTCTGCACCCCTTGTAGCTACGCCCCTGGGTACTGTATATTTAAAGCCTAGTCCAAGAATCAAAAACATGGTACTTTGCCACACGGGCACTTTAGTACATGGATCATATTTTTACTAGCACATGAAAAAAAAATCCTGTTCACTATATCATATCCATATGAAGGATGTTTAATGGAAGCTTCTTTTACTATCAAGCCGCAATTCTGGTACGACATATGGGGAATGTTCCCCTTCGTGTGGTATTAAGCCAAGTTTGATGATTCTTTTTGGAGGCCTTATATCTGAATGAACACTTATAGATCTGCCACATTTAAATATATATATATCTATAAATATATAAATATTATAGATTTATACCCTTTTTCCCCAAAAATAAGACAGCGTCTTATATTCATCTTTGCTCCTAAAGATGCACTATGTCTTATTTTCAGGGGGTGTCTTATTTTTCCATGAATAAATTGTAGCCCTTCTATACTAAATGTGTGTGTGTATTTTATATATTATAATAAAATATATATATATATTAAAAAATATAATATTAAACACCAACATATTTTTAACATATTATATATATTAAATTAGAGTCACAAACCATAGGATATTGTGGGAAGTAAGGACATTTTATGGCACTGCAGTGACTTATCTCAAAGGATGGCAAATGTGACATGCTGGGACTTGTAGAACTAGTAGTTCCAGCATGCCCCATCAGCCATCCTGTGAGATGTGTGTGTCAGTATCATTGCTCTGTTCTCCCCCCTCTTCCCTCTGTTACTTACATGTACTTTGTCTACTCTCCTGGGATGTTCGGGACCTGTGGTGACATCACAGTCACATGACCTCCCTTCACATGTCCTTCAACCCTCTAATGATTCCGCTATGTCCCTTTTTTTTGGGGGTGCCTTATATTAGGGAATTCAACAAAATCTCTGCTATGTCTTACTTTCGGGGGTGTCTTATTTTCGGGGAAACACGGTATCTATAAATATATCTGGGGTAATCTTTAAACAAATGGCCATATTTTGGGTTAATGCCCAAAATATGCCAATGTTTCGGACTGGCTTTCTTGATGGTAACATAATGTCTATCATACGTTGATACAAAAGAAAATCGGTTAGGTGGAGGTTTAGCTCTAGGTAACAAGGTTTCATCTCTTTGTTTTTGAAATACATGATGATGTACTGTTATCAGCTCCTGTCTATTGTAGGCGCGTCATGTGGACTTATCCACCAATTTGTACATATTTAAGCAATGTTGTTCATTTGTCAAGCAGATGTGGCGAGCTTTAATAAGTTGTCCTCAAGAGATGTCCTTGAATGTCTGTGGAGCATGGTATGATTGATAATGCAGCACATTGTTATGATTGATTGGTTTTGTAAATATGTAGTTGAAAGTGTACTACCTATTTTTTTTTTTTATATTTCAACAAGATTTATTAAGAAAATAATGATACAAACAATATCAAAATAGAATGAGTACACTTACAAATGCAATAAACATTCAGAATAAAGATACAATAACAGCAAAATAAAAATATGTCACACATAACAGCAACTTATCGAAACTATTACACTTACATGGAAACCGAATCTACTCGGTGCACACAGATAAATACTTGAAAAGCAAATGGTCAATCTTTAACCCCTTATCATCCGGAGCCAGTTTTGGCCTCTCCTGAACAGAGCCCATTTTTGAAATCTGTCATGGTTTACACTTTAGTTAGAATAACTTTTTGACACTTTTAACCTATCATGAGATTCAGAGACGCTCGTGACACATTGTGTGGCTTTAAGATAAGTAAAAATTTTGGTCCAAAAAATGCTTGTTTATTTTTTGAAAAATATCAAAAAATCGTGAAAAATTTGAAACATTTACCAATTTTAAACTTCAAATATTTCTGCATGTAAGACAGATAGTTATTCACTCAAAATAGTTTATAACAAGCATCATCCACTAGTTCTGCAGTAGTTTGTGGCAATCATTTTTTAATGTCTTTTTTTTTACGACATTGATGGGTGCTTAGAAATTTATTAGTAATTTTCAAATTTTTCAACAAAATTTTGCAATATCCATTTTTTTAGAGAACCAGCTCCAGTTCTAACGAGATGTTGATTGGCCTGTAAGTTCGATACCCCCATAAATGCCGCACATCTAAGAAACTACACCCCTTAAATATCAAAAGACCGCATTTAGGAAGTTTATAAACCCATTTGGTGTTTCACATGAATTAAAGCAAAGGGGAAGTGAAAATTTAAAATTTCGACTTTTTTGCAGATATTTCAATCTTTATAACATTTTCACAGAATACGGTAAATGTGAATCAAGGGAAATATAAAAAACCAACTAATATTATTCCCCAGATTCTGCCGTTTTCAAGATATCCCATATGTGGCCCTAGTGCATTATTTGGCCTCAACCACAATAGAGGAGCACCTACTTTCACTCTGGGTCTCATTTTCATTACCAATTTATTTCGGGCATTTCAGGTTTGTCAGACACCTAAGTTCCAAAACTTAAATAAACTCCCCTAAAAATACCCCATATTGGAAACTACACCCCTTAAGGAATAAAGATCCAGGGGTGTAGAGAGCATATCGACCCCACAGGTGGTCCCTAAATTTTTTAGCGTTAGGCTTGAAAATTTAAAAAAAATGTTTTTCCAATAATCTGCAATTTTAGTCTGAAAATGTTTTCATTTTTAGCAAGGAATCCTGGTAAAAAAGCACCAAAACCTTCTACACAATTTCTTCCAATTCGGCAATACCCTACATTGGTTATAGATCTGCTGTTTGGTCGCATGGCAGTGCTTTAGTTAAAGTTTTTATTATTAAAATTTTTTTTTTGGTGTTTTTTTTTTAATTTTTTTATATTTTTTTAAATTTTTTTGTTTATTTTATTAAATAATATTTTATATTTATTTGTTTTGATAAAGGGAGAGAGTGTTATATTGCTTTTGTGAATCAGATTTTGGTGGGCCATGTCCATTTACAAAAGCCCCCAAAAGAACCAGAACAGGTGAAACCTTCCAGAAGTCAACCCATTTTTGGATTTCCACGCTCATAGAACTCATCTAGGGTGTATTGTACATTTTGGGTGCACAGGTGTTTCCAAAGTTGTTGTTTTTTGAATTGGGCCTATGAAAATGAGAGGAAAACGTCAATTCCTCCATTGTTTTTGGCTTCAATTTTACACGTTACGCCGTGCAGTATAAATGACAGATATCTTTACTATGGGGGTCTGTGTGGTTAGGGGGGGGGTTACAATTGCAATGGTAATAGATTTTTATTAGTTTATTTATGTTTTTATTACTTACACAATAAGAAATAGGTCTTATAAAAAAATTGCTTTTTATGTTGTTGCTAGTTCTGATAGCCATAACGTTTTCAGTTTTCAGTATACGAGCAGATTTTGGTCTTGTTTTTTTGTGGGATGAGTTGACGATTTTTATAGTACCATTTTGGGGGGCATATGCCGCTTTGATCACTTTTTTATTTAAGGTTTTTGTGAGGGCATTTTTGAACAAAATACAGCATTCCTGTAGTGATATTTTATTTTATTTTTTAAACAGTGGGTCATCGTGCCGTATAACTGACATACTAGCATTAACACAGCAGTTCGATACGCTTACAGCGATACCCAATTTGTATATTTTTTTAGTGTTTTATACTGGCTTTTACACAAATAATAAACACCTTTATTCAAAAAGAAAACACTTTTGCATCGCCATAGTCTGAAGCCATAACTTATTTATTTTTTCTGTGTACGACTGTGTAAGGGCTTGTTTTTTGCAGGAAGAGTTGACGTTTTTTTTTATTGGTAAAAATTTTGGGGGGACAAGACTTTTTGATCAGTCTTAAATCCATTTGTGGAAGGCAGGGTGAAGAAAATACTGCAATACTAGTAGTGTTTTTTTATTTTTAACAGCGCTCACCGTGCAGTATCATGACCATTGGCTTTTCACTCTGTTCGATACGATTACGGCGATTAGCCAAATTATATAGTTTTATAAATTTTTGAAGCACTTTAAAAAAAAAAGGTGTTTTTTATTGTGTTTAAATAAATTTATGTCATCGCTGTCTTCTGAGAGCCATAACTTTTTTATTTTTCCGTATACAGAACGTGTATGGAACCTTTTTTGTTGGCGGGATGAACTGAAATTTTTTAATTGGTACAACTTGCGTCTATATGAATTTTTTTGATCGCTTTTTATTCAATTATGTGCTACAGGTGTACAAAAATCCAATCTGTGACTTTTTGTTTGTGTATTTTAACGGCGTCACCATAAGGGTTTATTAGATTGACCAGATTTATAGGTGGGTTCGTACGCACGTGCGAATACCAATATGGGTACTTTATTTATTTTTGAAACTTTTTTTGGGGCGAGATGGCGTTTGTAAAGGGAAAAGGGCGTGTACTGTTTTTATTTTAATTTTGTGTTTTACTTTTTTTTTCACTTTTGACATTTATTTTTTACTTATTTTTTTACTTTTTTCACTTTATTCTTCTAACAGCAATCATCAGAATGTTGTTAGAAAGGCAGGCCAGTGCACAGAACTCGTACAGTGTACTGGGTCGCCCATGGACAACGCCTGTCACCATGCCCAAATGCATTCGGGCAGGGTGACGTCACAGATGACCCCGGGGAAGTGCGTTCACGTTCCCGAGGGAATCAGAGAGTAGAAAACCGTGCCGCACTACAGTGCGCAGCCGACGGGAGCAGCAGGAGAGCTCACTCCTCTGCCTGCGCTTATTATCGCAGACCATGACAGGCTGCGTAAATGAAGCGGTAATCCCCACGGCGAGCCCACTCGCCGGGGAATACGAGCATGCGGCCCAGCGGTATTTTACCGCTGGTCCCATGTTGCGAATCGCGCGTGGCCGCCCACAAAGCCCCACGCGATTGCCAGGGGCGTATGCGGGAACGTCCATTTGCGGAAGTCCGCTTCCCGCTAGGGCGTATCACATACGCCCTATGTCGGGAAGGGGTTAAACAATCAAATAGAAGAGTCTAGTCGACGGCCTATTAATAAAAAGGGGCTAGAAGGCCCACCTGAGTAATTAAGTCAGAACAGAAAGTGAGCCTTTTCAGCCGTAATAATTGACCAACAAGACAAACAAACAGCAACCCAAACATGCGCACATACAATCATACAGGGGAAGAAGAGGGAGGGAAGGGACTGAAGAGTAAAGGAAGAAAAGGAAGATAGATTGAGGTAGGGAAAGAGCTTTGTGCCAGCAGCCTCACTCACCCTACACTCGAAGAGAGTAAAAGGCAGGGAGTCCCTGGAATCGGAGCCATTGGCGACCCATTGTCCTGGCCAATAACCGGCCTGATCGTCCGTCATTGCTAGGAGTTCTGTCCATGTGATAAACATGGGAGACTTCGGTGCGCCCATTCCTCAGTAGAGGGTGGGTCCACCGACGTTCCAGCTCCTAGTGATGACGGTCTTAGCTGCCTGCAACAAATGTCTAAGGAGAGATTTTTATAAGCGAAGTGCCCACGACAAACATGACAGTAATGCCGCCTCTGGAGTCCTAGGGATTGACAGCCCTGTAATTATCCTTAATGGCACGTTATACGTGTTGCAAAAACCTTGTAGGGGGGGGCCACCGTACCATAAGTGGAGCATGGCCCCTTTAGAGTTCCGCACGCCAACAAACCTCAGACTAAGGCGGAAACCATTTTATGGAATTATGTGAGGAACCCTGAACCAAACGGGTCAAGACCTTAAACATGTTTCCTTGCTCTGTTGCTGTGACGGCTATTATGGTAAGATCAAAAGCATTTATGCATTGTGAAGGGAGAAAAGCACTTACCAAGGTCGTCTCTCCCAGGCAGTACGTATAGGAAGGAAGAATCAAGTCTATCACTAGCAGAGAGCTCAGAATAAAAGTGTAAAATTGAGTGTTTTTTCGGAGGAGAGTGGGCAGACACAGAGTTCAAAACCTAGTAAGAGATCTCTGGGCATTAAGGGCATTCACATGGGAAGAAAGAAAATGTTTCAATTGAAGGTACTGGAAACTGGAGTACTTATGAGCAGAAGGCGCCACCGCTAGGCCTGATATGCGGGACAATCTACCGCCAGCCATCACCTGGCGGGAGCGTAAGGAGGCAACTTAGAGCTCCCAAAAAAGGGGTGTGAACCTAGGCCTGGTGGAAAGTGAATGGTTGGCCTGTGATTGGTAGAAGAGGGCCTGATCTATCAATTAGGGTTCTGGTATACCTTGTGGGACAAACCGAAGCTAAAGTGGTTTAACAGAGTAAGAAAAGTCAAAACGGATACGCAAGGAAGAGTCCAGATCCAGGGAGTGACGCCAAGGACAGAGAGAGACATCCCACGCAATACGAGCCATACTTCCTATCATCCTGACATACACATCTAAACCCCTGGCATACGCCAAAAGCCAAGTAAATTTCCGACAATCAGGAAGCCCAGCCCACCTAAGTACTTAGCCTAGTCATACCATGTAAGACAACCAGGGGCAGCAGAGGGCCAAACAAATGACGTGAAAAGACGCTGTAAATACGACACCAAAAAGAGTTCGGATAGAGCAGGGATTGTTCGTAATAAATAAAGAATACGTGGTAGTATCGTCATTTTGAATATATTGACTCTGCCAAACCTGTAAAACTTTGCCTGGTCCCAAAGGTTATGTCCCGAGTGATCAGGGAAAGCAAATTCTCAAAATAAGAGAAGAAGAGATTTGGTCAGTTGCCGGACCAGTTATCCCTAAGTAGGATAAGCCTTTAGGAGGCAGCAAAGGGGTAGGTCACGTTTTGAAGTTGAGAGAGAACTAGGTGGTAGGCCTACGTTCAAATGCTTCAGACTAGATATTGAATTGTGAAATTGGATCATGTACCAAATTGTTGTAGTACAGACATAAGGGATGGAAGGGAAGTGACCGGGTCCGTTAAATATACCAAAAGGTCGTCCGAAAACACAGAGCATTTGTATTCTGTCTTCGCAATTTTGATTCCTGTTTATCCCCCCCCCCCCTGATCATTTACGGTATTACGGAGAGTAAATTCTCCATAACCAGGGCGTACAGAAGGGGGGATAGGGGACAGCCCTGCCTCGTGCCATTAGTAATCATGATCGAGTCTGAAAGAGTTTACCTGTGGGGGTTTGATAGAGGGCCAGAATTTTTGAAATGAACAAAGGTCCCATCCCTATACGCCGAAGAGTGGCAACTAATGACGACCAGGAAATCCTATCAAAGGCCTTTTCGGCGTCCAGAGATAGGACATTTAAGGGGATCCTGCGAGTTTTTGCGTGGTTAATAATATCCAGGGTCTTTAGAGTTATCCCGGGTCTTCCCTTCCCGGATCAAATCCCACTGGTCGGGGTTACAGGACCTGGAAGCACTGAGTTAAGGCCTATTTGCAACAGATTTGCGTATATTTTAAGGTCGAGTTTAACAAAGAGATTGGGCGTAGCTTTCCATATGAAAAGGGTACCCAAGTTAGGTATTAACGCAATATGGGCCAGTGTCGCCTGGGCAGGAATGGAATTGTCTACTGAGACATGGTTAAATGCCCGCAATAAGCAGAGGAGATTAATGAGCATCCCGAAATGCTTTATAGAATTTTTGTCCGTAAATCCTCAGGCACCCGGAACCTCTCCCACTTGGTAGACCCGAGATTACTGAAGATACCTCTGAGGCACTGAATGGGGACTCAAATCCCGAAAAGTCAACCCCCAGAGGGTCTAAGGAGGGAGTAGGAAAAGCCGATCCCCGACCGGAGTCGAGGTTGTGAAGGTTATACAATAGAGTAAAAAGTTGTGAAATATCTTGCCTATTTTCCTCTGCCCGTGTGGACCAGAGAACACCTAGACCTGACTGAGTATATGGCGTTTTAGCCATTCGGTCCGTAACGCCCGGCCAGCATCTTCCCGCATTATTACTTAAATTCATAAAAGGCAGCTAGCCAACCTGAAGGGAACTTTTTACAAGATGCCTCCATCAGACGTTTCACCTCTAGTCTGGCAGCAAGGCAACTCTCGTAGTGTGTCCGACGACATAGCTCTCTTATGCTGAGTCTCCAATGCAGACACCCGAAGAGGGCCCTGTTTTTAAATTTTAAAGATGCTCTATCTCGTTAGCCTCGAACCATGCCTGATCAGGACCCCCCGTATCACACATTTTGCAGCTTCCCACTGAACCGTCGGGGAAGTGGTATCGTGATTATGGTCCTGTATATAATTAGCAATGGCTTGAGATACGTCTGCAACACAGGCAGAATCTAACAGTAAAGACTCATTCAGGCGCCATGACCAGGAAGGCCTAGAGGCAGAAGGGAGCGTTAGCGAGCAAAAAACAGGTGCATGGTCAGAGAGGAGGATATTGCCCACCGAAGTGGAGGAGACACAAGGTAGGGCCCCATACGACACTAGTATATAGTCAAGGCGGCTATAGACCTTGTGGAGGTGGGAGTAAAAACTAAAATCTTTGCTGCTGGGGTGTTGCATCCGCCAAATGTCACAGAGTTGAAGTAGGTATAGGCCTTTTTTAATGGACTTTATAGACGAGTAGGAAAGCGAAGATCTGCCCGAAGAATTATCAAGAGTGGGGTCTAAGGTCACATTCAGATCCCCACAGAGAACTATGGTGCCCTGGGCTAGGGGGATTAATTTCTCCACTAAGCAAGCAAAAAAATTAGCCTGCCCCTGGTTTGGAACATATACATTCACGATGGTAAAGAGATGGCCTCCTATATCAAGGATCAGGATTATATACCGCCCATTCACATCAGTCCAACATGTCTGGACCCGATGCACCAGCGACTTATGGAGTGCTACCGCCACCCCTCTGGACCTGGACTCCTGACAGTTCGCAAAAAAACAATCGGTATAGTATTTATTGCATATGTTAGGCACGTGTCCCTCCCTTTAAAAAGCGTTTCTTGAAGACAGACGACCTTAACTCTCTGTTTGTGAAAATGGTATAGGACCTGGGACCGTTTACTCGGGGAATTAAGGCCCTGTACATTTAAGGAGGCAAAGGACAAGTCCGCCATGTCGCGCAAGACGCAGGGCAATGGAGGAGAAAGAAAAGGGAATAAGGGAAGAGATCGATGAGGGAGAAACCGGGTAGACACAGAAGGAAAGAGGGGTAAACACAACCCACTCACACACTACCAAGAAGCAGGCAAAACCAAAGCCTACAGTTGCAGCTACTTGGGTGACTTATATGAAGCTAGTTCCCTAAAGACCTAAGGGAAAAGGGCCCAAATCGGGACTAGTAACTACTGGGGGTACGAGAAAAGACGCGGAGCAGGGATAAGAACACAGCCCATCCAGGCTCCATCGTCTCCTAGCTGCAGAAAACATGTGAAAACATATGAAAATGGCTGACCAAAGCACATAACAAGGAACCATATGTTCCAGTGGTAGGGGGAACCTTTTAAATGAGACGAGACCCACGGCTTAAGTAACAAAGGGGAAAGGAAGAAGGGAAGGGAAAAAAAATAAAAAAGAAGGGGAGGGAAGGGGAAAGGGAGAAAAAGGAGGAGGGGGTGGGGAGGGGAGGGAGGGGGTAAAGGAAGGGGAAAAGAGGGGGAAGAAAAGGGGGGAGAGGGGGGAGGTGGGGAGGGGGAAAGGGGCAGGGGGTAGAAAAGGAAGAAGAAAACCAAAAAACTTGGGGAAACAAAACCCGAGGGTAAAGGGAAAAATTTACTGAAAAAATTTGGGCAAAGCCTATAAAAAGGACTTTCGGGTTTTGAGGGAAACTCACAACCCCCGGGGCCCCCCAAAAGGGGAATTTTCCAACAAAAACCAGATACGATTTTTCCCGGGGGAAATTAAAGCGGTGGGGGAAATCAGTGGCGGAAATTGGCGGCTGCTTCCCCGCGGGGAGGCCCCGGGGTTCCGGTTAAATTTTTGGGTTTCCCTGGGGGGGGGGGAAAAGGGTGGGGAAAGGGTTTCTCGTCAAAAAGGGAAAGGGGGGAAGGGGAAAACCCCTTACCAAATTAAGGATTAAATGTTTGTTCCGGGCTAAAAAGGGGGTTTCCCAAGGCACCCTCGCGGGGGCCAATTTTTGGGGCCCTAAAAAAGGACCCCGGGAAAAGTTAGTAGAATGGAGTGCCCTTGTTTTTGGGTTTTTTGCCTCTGGGGGGTGCAACGCGGGGATTTTCGCCCTTTCATTTTGGAAAAGGGGAACCCCGGAATAAAATCTCCGGTTTCTTGGGGGTCCAGGTGGAGGACGGGGTTTGCTCTCGTTTCTTTTTAAAAATAGGGTTTGGACCGGTCTTTTCCTACCCAGCAGGTGTTAAAGAGTGCAGTGAAAAAAATAAAAAAATTAAAAATTAGAGGGTGACAAAATTCGGGGCGGGCCGGGGGGGGTTTTCTAAATTTTTGTTTGGCCGGGCTCCTTTCTCCAAAAATCATCCAAGTGCTTTGTAGGGGCGAAAAATATTGTGAAGATTTCCGGGGGAGAGAAAAAGGGATTTTGTTGGGGAAGCTGGGTAAAAAAAACACTGTGGGGGGATTTTTGGGCTTTTTGGTTTCCAGCGTAAAAATTACCCGGAAACCCAGTTTCGGACATTTCCCGGGACCAAAAGCCCAAAAATTTCCCGGTCGGGAATTTCGCTTTTTAATTTTCCTTGGCCAAAGCTGTTAAATCTTTCCTTTTGGGATGGTGGGAGAAGTGAAGTCCCCTGCAGATAAAGAGAGAGGGGGGACGGGTTTTTGGCCTCTTTTTTATTTTAAAAGAGGGGGGGAAATTTCGTTTTCCCAAAGGGGACTTTAAGGTGGAAGGTTGATTGCAAAAGGTTAAAAGGGAGATAGAGTTGTCACTGAATACCCACCATGGGTGCAGACCCGGTGGGGAAAGGGCACTTTTTTCCAGTGGGGCATCCATCAGGGGGAAATCCATCGGGCCCCCCAGGAGGAAAAGGGGAAAGACCATGGGGGGGGGGGCTTTTTGGGGGGCAGGGATTTGGTGCCCCCAAATTGAGTCGGGGGGTAAAGGAAAGGGGCCCACATGCAAAAAGGGAAAAAAATCATAGCGGTGGCTCGGGGGGGCCCAGGGGGGGTTCTGCGGGAGGGGAAGGGCCCGTAGCTTTGCAGGGATAGGGATTGGAGGGCCTTTGGGGGGCTTGTTTTTGTTTCCGGGGCAACCGAAATCCCCAGCAACAGGGACCAAATTTTTCCCGGGGACCCCCATTTGGGGTGGGAGGCAGGGGGGTCGCCATTTGGGATTTTGGTGCGGGCCCCCCATTGTGAAATGCAGGCGGTTTTTCCCTGATGGTGAGGGCCTGGGGGGGTTGGGGCCCAAAAACCCAGGCCCATTAAACAGGACCAGGAGAGCCCCAGGAGGGAGGCGGGGGGAGGGGGGGCCCTTTTGCCCCCTTTTCCCCACCATCAAACCTCTGAGGGCGTCACTGTAAAACTCGGTGCCCCCGGGGTCGGTTTTCCCCCGGGTTTTTGCCCTCAAGTGCCGGGGCCCCGGTGGGGGACCCGGTTGGCGGGGGGGCGTTGGGTTCTTTAGAGCGCTCTGATCAGTGGTTTTTCCCGACAGGGGGAAATTGGCCGCTCCCCCTGGCTGGAATGGGCCCGCGGCGGCTCCGTGAGGCGCTGCGGTTTTACGGGGGGTTTGAAGGGAACAGGGGCGCCGTCTCTGCTCGCCGCGCGTGGAGCCCGGCCCGTCCCCCAGCAGAGCAGTCCCCGGGGGCGCCCCCCGACGGGGAAAAGGGGAAAATCCCGGGAGGATGGAGGTGAGTTTGAAGGGGGCCCCCCTCCAGGGACCGG